>JAOUQU010000007.1:4376387-4390339 GCA_028566735.1 Ammoglanis amapaensis
AAACACTTTTGTTCTTTGTTAGCCAATTGTTTCTTTATTTTAGACCTACTGTCTCCATACGAGGACATTGTTTTTTCTTTCCAAAAACGGCTTCATGTACAAAGACAATTTAATTTTTATGCTTGTTAGGTCCTACTAATCATAAATAGCTAGAGGAAATAAAAAACACACATCAGGTTTTATAATTAGGACAATAGATCAAGAAAATATCACAACGCCCAAGTGTGGCCTAGTGTATTGGACTAGTAATCTAAAGGAAGTCAGTTCGAACCTCATGGAACCTCAGATCGATCCATGCTGGGGTGCTGCCGTTGGGCTCTTGAGCGATACCCTTAACCTTCAGTCGATCGGATTGTTTAATGCCACTGGATTATAAGATGGTTTGCTAAACGCTGTATAATGTAGATAAACTATTATCGCATACATAAATGTCAAACCCAGGTTCCTCGTAGTGGCGTCAACCAGTTGGAATGCCAGTGCCCTCTACTGTTTAAAGTGAAAATCGATTCATTAATTTTTTTCTATACCTCCATAGCATTTAGCCAAACACCCTAATTAACACATCTTTAACGAACCGTCTTCTATATCATATAGTTCAAGTTAAGAACCATTTACAGTCCTTTCGAGCTCCTCACTACACGAACTACAGTTCTTCGATGGAATGGTCCTGAAACGGCATCTTCTCTGGTAAACCGGAGATGCTAAATTGCTCAGGATCGTGTTAAATATCGAAGACTTGAACTGATAAATCCTGATTAATAAAGTTTCTTCCATATGGCGACATTTTCCAAGACAGCCTTTAAAACACAAGTTGTCGTGTGATGCCCCCTGCATCATCCCGAATTACAGCCGATGGACGATTTATCCAGGCTGGGCCTTTCGGATTACCCTGGCTGTAAATACAATAGGAAGGTGTTTGCTGATGAGTTCACTTCCGAATCGATACGTAAGCATTTTCCAGATTTATCGGCGCCTCGGCGTGAAAGTCCTTGAACTCTTTCTGAGAGTTTCGAAACGTCCTGCATATTGTGCGCTTCATCACCATTAAGCCTTCGTCCGTACGGCCGGGCCAAAACATCTTGTGCAGCTCGTATGTGCCAAATTTGTACGAAGGTGTTTTGATTTCTTGGCGTCTTGGCGACGGCCCTTTTTGCCTCAGTGATCTCTTCGTAAATTGGCTGGAGATAAATCGGGTTCCTTTTTTTAGTAAGCGTCACTGTGGTCTCAAACGTATTTCCTCGGAGTGCTCCGGACGGCTTTTAAAAGTAACTGAACGTCTGGAAGCCTTGCTCACGTGAGTCCGGATGAGCTACGACTGATGATGGACGATTATTGTGACCATGTGGTGGTAAGGCGCTTCTTTATGTCGAGGTTTGATGGAACAACTAGCATAAAGGACGTCTTAAACGAGTCATTGAGGCACCAGCGTATGCAGTGAGAGTCTGCTTTTAACTACAAGCGTGCACACACTATTGTTTTCATAGGTATAGAGCGTTTCCTTGTGGTCCATCGTTAGAAAATGCACATCGGGCGACGCAGAGACACTTGATTTGACTGTGAAGTATGAAATTGGTTTTCAGTCAGCAGGGGGTGCTATTGTGTCAGTCATGATTTTTTCTTATTCGGGTTTCTAATCCCGGTTCTGGTCTGCCATCATATTTTACCACCAGTTCAGTTCACAGCTCATTATAGCTTCCTCTAAATTATAATCAAAGCTCATAAATCGTCTAAGTACGATCATTCCAGGCACTAAAATAAAATTATAAATTACTTTTTTTGTTTGTTTAAACCTGGCAACCTGTAGAACAAATAAAATGTAAATCGCAGCCTAAACATAATGAGAAAGAAAACATCTTTGTTTAGGCCGCGTGTGATAAATTAATTTGTCCTTCTTAGTGCAACAATCGTTAAAGGCTAAGCTAGGGCGCTCATTAGCATGCTGAAGTCGCGTCTGCTTTAAAAACTGACTCTGGGCTTTTTTTTATATATAGAACTTGTGTAATATGCAATTTATTTTCTGCTATCAAGGCAATTAAATGAGTCTGAGCGGATGTCTGAGACCGGCGTCCGGGTTTGTCTCAGCCCTGCAGGAAGACACACACACACACACACACACACACACACACACACACACACACACACACACACACACACCTATATATCTATGAGATGTTATGTTTAGTGTAACCGGATGTTATTACAGTGAAACCTTGACTGAGCTCGTGTCTCAATTTCCAGTTTCCCCGTTAAAATAAAACGTTATTAATTATTATTAATCAATTCCAGCACGGTCAAGCTTTTTTTTAATAATAAATTATTATTATAATAACGCATAATAAAACAGAATATGAAGAAATATTTGCTTGATTTATCTTCAAGTTCAGACGAAAATGCCGGTGGAGTTTTTCAATTTTTGCACATTATCTTATTATTAAATGTAATTACAGACCGTTACACTTCAACGCTTTAATTTAATCGCGATTTCATTTTTTGTTTCGCTTAATTCTACATGAACTACTGACACTTTGTCTTCACCGAATCGACCGCACTGCGACCACTCTTCACGCTTCGTTCACAGTGTACAGACTGAAACGGCGACTCTTTTTGTCGTCTAGTGGGCGGGGCTAATACAAACCCTGTCGTTATTACATCACAAAATATATATATTTTTTTTTTTTGACAAGGAAACTGAATCGTGCAGTTTTGTGTTTTGTTGCTGGTAGAAGGCGTGAGGAGTTTTGTTTTATTCTTACCGCTTACAACGCAACTCTTCATGCAGGACTTTCTTTTGTCTTTAGATGTTATCCACACTGTGTGTAGAATCCTAAACATTTACATTATCATTTACATGTTGCCCAGTATCTTAACCACTAAGCCATTCCTGCTTAAATAGACTACTAAATGAATCGTCTCATTATCTAGTGTTTGAGAATTGCCAGGTGATGCCAGGTAGGGGGATAATGACATCACAATACCACAGAAGTCGATACAGCTCCTATTTCCTGTCAATTAAACTTAATAATATTTGACAGAAATGGGGTGGATTCTAATCAAACTTGGAGTGTTTATAGAAGCTGTAGAGACCCACACAGGTTCAACGACACACAAACACTGAATATTGCATAACACGTCTTGTTATAAGGTGCCTTATAAAACCCGGGACGGATCGAATTCGCGATACGCCGAACACCAAGCAGACTTTGCAGAACACCGTCTCCTTGGTGACTATTCGGACTAAACGACTCCTGCACGAATACGCAGCTGCGAAAACAGTCATTTATCACGCTCGACGATGCCCTGAAACACGTCGTTTTTAATTGTAGTGCAAGTTTTTGGACCGCAAAGCTATTTATCAAACACACACACGCTCAAACAAACTCACACACACACGCACCATCATGATCAGAGAGGTGTTCTTTGACCTTACATGACGGTGTCAAGCTGAAGCCTTAGCTCATATCTATTAATATATATTCATAGCTCCCTTTCACACTCACGGCCATAAAAAACTTTGATTAATACCATCCCGGCTCTATTAAAATGTAATAGCGTGACATGAATAGGCGTCCGCGCTCTATATTTCATTAGGCCCGGCTGTATACTGACTTGTAATCAGAGGCGATAAGTTGGCGCTGTACACCTGCAGAAGGAGAAAAGTGTTTACACATTATTCTGGAAGCAGGAAGGTGTGGGTGGTGCGCTCGAATCTCTTTCCCCCTGTTCCCTGTAATTAGTTCCACGTCACCTCACCCCATGGGGATTTTCACCTCCTAAGCTAAATAGCTCTGGCAACCGTCATAGCCATTTATAATAAAACAGCTTTTTGCTTGTTATATGTGCGAGCTTACGTGTCTGTTTTTGCTTCCTTCGGCGCTCCTGGAGAGACCGCATTTTAGGGCATTGCTCAAGGGCCCCAGCGGTGGTTATATATATCGTGTTGGACTTCACCACTGTCCATTTACCACCCGGTGGAATGGATCTGCAGCATTTAACCCAATCTTTACACACACACACACACACACACACACACAAGCAAGCAAGCAAGCAAAGCAGTAGCCTAACGGTTAAGGGCCCAACGAATCCAACCTTATGGTGGGCTTTAACCTCAGTGCTGCTTCTCTCCCTGCATTTATGATCTAAGGGTTGCCAGTTTTATTCCTACCGTGGACAGATCACAACTGAAGTGCCTTTGGGCAAGGAAATGGAACCCCTACCTGCTCAGAAGGCACCGTGGCCGGGCATGCGTGCTCGCCGCTGCCCTCTAGTGTTGTATGTGTGTGTTGCATTGAACAAGACTGGATTAAATGTGAAGAATTAATTCTGATTAGTTTTAAAAAAGTTCTAATTCTGTTATAAAGCTACTGTTGGACGCTTGAACGAGGCCCTTAACCCTTAATTGCTCACACGATATTCTGCAGCTGATGTTAGTTGCTTTGGATAAAGGTTAATAGTTACTTAGAGATCTGTATGGACGTAAGCTGCAAAACATTCCGAGTAACACTTGCTATCTCTCCGACGGGAATGGAAGAGAATCTAAATGATCAGGTTATAAAATTCAGCATCGTGTAGAGTGTAAAGACCAGGCTGTCTAGTCTTCACACACTTCTGCTTCGCGCTGTGTAATATGTTATGAAATCGCTGCAGTGTTGTTGTTGTTGTTTTTTTTTAGAAGCACTACATCTTCATTTTCTTCCCCTTGCTGACTTTGATCACTGACAATGAGCGATGACTCTCCTTGAGGACTAATGAAAGCTGGCCGCCTTTAATACTCTGTTTTGAAAGACTCGTCATAAACCGAGGGGGGTCGATGGGTCGATCCGGTGCTTCTCGCCGTGCCACGACTTCGTTCTCAGAGGAAATGCTCTAGAAAGGAGCCAACACTAATTTGTGTCTTGCGTCCTGTGAACAACACGGCAATTAATATTCAAATTCCGTGATGCGTATCGTGATGTACCAAGTCTTCATTGGATCTTTACATTAAAATGTAAACGACTTTCGTAAACAGTGCTCAATAATGAGGGCTCACTATTTGTAGGCGGGCACAGTGGCTCGCTGCAAGAACGTCCTACGTTCGATCCCAACAGGGAATGTCCAAAAACATGCACAGAACTCGATTCAGATTGAGAGGCTTCATTGTCCTGGAGCGTGTTCAGTATAAACTTGTCTACTTGTGACACATGAATAAGTATAATGTTTCTGTTAGTGATGTTACACATGGCATTGAAGTTATGTTTAGTTAAAAAAAGAAACCCCTTCCTAATAATATTTTATATAGATCTGCACAATATAGTCACGTCACTGAACATGTGACATCCTCTAACACGAATCAGCTCGACGTATTTTTGGTTCACTATAGTGCAAATTAATGCATATTTAACAAGTGTACAAGAACAGACATACTGATGAAACTATAAAGTCGTTTTGTGACCAAAATCTTTCATTTCATTTACGAGATGCACAAACCATCTCAACCTGGCTGCCACCTCCATATTGGTGTCTATCCCGATTCCGTTCATCCAACTAGTCCACTAATCATTCCGTGTAACCGCCTGAAGTGGTTTTTATCCGGTTCTGTTGGATTAAAAGCCAAAGATTGCATTCAGATTCTGGACACCGGCCGTTGCTTCGTGGTTGGGGTATGGGGGTACAGGACCAGTATTTCAAAAGGATACCGCTTTAAACGACACTAAATGCCAGCTTGTTGCTGTAAATTGAATAGTTGAAAAGACAAGACAAAAGACAGGATGGTTTGCATCATGTTGGGTTTGATACAGGCTAGAGAACAAGTACATTCCCTTGGAGGTGGCCAGGTTAAAGATCTCAGACTCATGTGTCTGGACATAAACCAGTCAAGCCAATTGACCGATTGATGACCAAATATCTATTGGCGTCCAACGCTTTCTTCAGATTGTGAAAGCTGCACCATGTAGAAAATATTATCGCAATAAAAATTTTATGTAGAAAATCCTTCAGATATAATTGGTCCAGCTTTCTCTGACCTTCTCTTTAACGATTATAAGTAACGCAATTTATGTATATTAAAAGGAAATGCATATCGCCTATAAAGGAGCGTTTGAGCGCAGCAGTTAATACCGGAACCCGATGGCACATCCTCGAGGGAATGAGCAGCTCTGGATACGCCTGGATGGCCTCAATCAGACCGACTCTTGGGAGAAATTCCTTTATTTTGGCACACAAGGACCGTCAGCGTTTCCTTCTCTGGGGCTGCAATTGAGTGCACAGCTCCTGGCATGCTCAGAGTCTGATGCCTGACAGAATCAGTGGGATTTGATCTGCAACCTTGAGTCGTTTAAACCTCATCGGAAAGAGTGAGTGAGTCGCACCAGACGCCGCAGGTCATGCAGATTCAACTAGAATAGATCTACAATTATACCGGTTAATCCATCAGGGAGGGGAAAAAGAAAGGTAAAGATTACTCTACTCGACCTTCAGGAACCATGTTTGTATTACCTGAACCTTTGTGATGTCCACAAAGCTTCCGTTTCATTCATTTCCTCCCGAGCGGTGTCGTTCGGGTGTTCGAATAAACAAACGCTCATCTTCTCACTACAGTCACTGAGCAAACATTTCACGTCCCGACACTTGCAGCAGCGTTTTAATCCAGACGAATCCTGAAATGTAGTCAGGTTTTTATTTTGAAGTCATAACCTCTGACGAGCAAAAGACATGGCTAATTAAAAAGTGACCTTTGGAGTTAATAGCTTCGTTTTTTTGCCCTAGGTTGAATAGGCATGGAATGGTGCAAGTGGGGTGGAGGTGGGTAGGAAATGACTACTCCCGAAGCCTCTGTAATCACAAATCCTTTTCTCGCCCGCTCACTTTGTGTCCTCCAGAAATCGTACTATTGTTCTGATTCACTTCCTGGCCTTGGCTTTCCATCCCTCGTTTGCTTACTCACTGACTTGTATTCTCGCCGTGATTCTCCTACACGCACAGCTCTTTGTGAGCAAGAGCTCGGCAGACCCTCGCGACCTCGACCAGGGTTTCGTGATCACTCGAATTCGTTACTACAAGCACTCGCAAATACCTTCATCGTATAACCATCCGACCGATCGTGTAGAAATTGGTGTTCCATTGTAATTGTAAACGATGGCAACTTGGTGATAGTAAAGCTAAAATCGGCGACCTTCTGGTTTCCCGGGAAGAATTTCAACCAAGTCATCGCCAGCGCTGCCTTTTACTTGAGTGCCTAAATGATTTGTAATTCTGCATTTAAAGCAAATCTGCCTTCGAATACATGTTAATAGAAAGAAAGCGATCATGTGCTGCCGCCCTTTGTGCTGCCTGCCAAAAAAAAAAAATCCTCTTTGCTTTACGTGTCGGCCACAAACCAGCCATGTAGATAATTCTTTCCAACTCGTGTCAATCACGGCGTTTAGCACAGCTCGTGGTTCAGTGATCTGAGCTCCACCGCCGCCATCGCAGACCCTGAAGAGGATCTCTGAAGAGGTGCTCGTTCGAGCAGGGCCTAATCTCAAAGGGCAAAAAACTCCTCAATTTTGTATCATTTTCTACTCGCTGGACTGCCGGAGAGCGCTAGATGTGAAACTAAAGGGCGTTCATCATTCAATGTTGGCTGGCTGAGTTCACACCCAGACCCTCGTGTTTTGATTTCACTCTTGTTGATGAACCGTGGCTCTGCTTTCTTGATTCTGATTGGTTATGTGGTTTTGAGCTTTAAATAGAGAGGCCTCATGGGTAGACGCGGTTTAAGGCTGTGGATTAAAAGCCACTACAGAATAGAAAAGAACGCCTTGGTTATGGCACTTATATAGATGTTCTGTACAATAATTCGTTCTTCATATCTCAACTTGTATTAAAGTTTGGGTCAGAGTTCTATAATGAGGTCACCCATTGTATAGCACCTCTGGAGCAGATGAGGTTAAGGGTCTTGCTCAAGGACCCAACAGTGGCTGTGCAGAGCCTGGATTTGGAGCGCACCCATGTATGAACCAGAAAGGGTTTCATCACTACACAGTTTATACACTTCCTTTTGGACTCGTGAGAAATGTCATTAAACTGTACACTTGAAAATGTTTATTACACAGTGTAGTTACTTTGTGATTAATAAAAAAAAACTAATGTTCAAATTAGTGACAACTTCAATACAGGCGCTAATCCAGTCTTAAACTTTTGAAAACGGGACTCAATTTTGGTGCGTTTGTCTTTATTGGCGAGCAGTTGTATGAGCTGGATCATGGCTCAGTCGTGTTGTGGGTTTGTAACACGTAAGCATGCGTTATATAAGGAGGGATGTCACAGCTCTGCTGTTGTCAGGGTTTTACAATCGGCACTCTCCACCAGACGCTCTCCATCACACTCAACAATCCGGATCTACTCTCATACCAAATCTACTAGAGCCCTGCACACGTGAGCTTTTTTACTGCTAACACATGTTGGAATATGTTCGCATGTTAGTTGTGGGGGTGTATTAAGCAGCAAATGAATGTATTACTTGAGCGTTGATGTTAGAAGCAGAAAAAAATTGTTTCAGGTTGCTGTCGTCTCTCTTTATTAAAAAATGGCCCAAGGAAGGAACAGCTTTGGGGAGCGGAGGCTCCCAACCAATGAGCTAGTGCTAACGCTGCTTCTTACAGTGTAGCGGCGTTCCTGCCAAAGGGGAACTAACACACCATTGGGAGAGTGGTCATTAAGTTCTGCCTAAGCAACCTATACAAGTGCCTCAAATTCATGCGTTTTATTTTATTGTAATGTACAGCTTGGAGTTTCATGTTTGCTCTATGACCCTGCATTAGAGATCATTGTTTGTTTTGTTTGTCTGAAGAGGCCAAACTGACTTAATTACAATGAAACACTATTTTAAGCAATCAATGATTAAAGGATTTGCTCAGACGCCCAATGGTGGCAACTTGGTGGTAATGGTGCTCGAACGGCAACCTTCTGATCTTTAGCGCAGTATCTTTATCCCACCAAGTAGGGAAAAATTGAAAACTTTAAGCACCAAGTATAGTAAACAGTTAAATAATAAGAAATTTTCATTTGTACCTGGCTTATCCCAAGTTTAAGGACACTTAGTAGTCCAACCTAACACATTTATTTTGGGTCTCTCATTTATCCATCAGCACGTTAAAGACCCATTTATACGTGAAAGACCGGTGGAGTGTTTCGTTCGTCCTTGTCAACAATGTTTGCCATTTCTTTTTGGTACAAAGCAGTGGGGCTTGTTTAGGAACGGAACTGAGCAATATAACAGTATAGTGTGGGGGCGGTACTGAGTACACAGTCCAAAATGTTCAACAAAGTCCCATATCCAACACAGAGTAGAATAATCTGCCAGGGTATTGTATAATAATATATTTTAACTAACAATTTACCAATGGAAGTCATTGTTTCAACACCATGGTTGTCTCCAGAGTGCGACACAATCACTATGTTTGTAGTTCGGTACCAGATCTTGGTATAAATGGTTTTTTTAGAGGTTTAAAAGAAGCCTCTCTGAGGTTTTAGATCTCACAGACGTTTAAAGGATTATAAATGTTTTAATGCTTTTAAATGTTTTATCCCCCCCATTGAAGCACTTTGAATTGCTGCTGTGTGTGAAAGGTGGTATACAACTAAACTTGCATCGCCTTACACGAATATCAACTAACATTCAGCATCATCGAATGAATAACTCTCGATCGAACCCGTTTATCACCTATTGTTTTTCTGCAGTTGCCTTCCCCTCTGTGATTTATTCTTTACCTTCCATACACGTACACATCAATTCTCATCATGTCCTTCATAGCTGGACTTCAGTGTTCAGTAAATAACTAAAAGAAAGATTCAGTTCTCATCATTTCAAACCCATTTGTAGGATTTTATTTAAAAATATATGTTTAAGGAAAAACTCTTTTCAGTTGGGCACATCTTTTATCCACTTTACAGATATGAAATTTACAATACAAAAGGAAAACCAAGATGTAAAAGCATTCTGCTTTGCACAAGGAGGTGGATGTTGAGCATGGTTTCAGAACAGATTTCTTTTCTTTCTTTTTTTTTTTTAATTATTTTTTAAGGAGCAGTTCTTTGTTTTTTTTAAGACATGACATAAAAAGTTACAAGAGCATAAGTGCAAATGGTGTTTTCACAAGACCGTAGACTACAGTGCCTTGAGAAGCCATGATTGAATAACTGGTGAGATGTTTTGAAAGTTTGTCTATCTCGATTCTACATTATGTGTAAAAGTATCCGCGCCTGATTATTTCTTCCCGTTTACTAACAGTAGTCGTAGCCATTCTAGATTTTTCAGAAACGCTTGACCTGCAAAGTTAAATGACTTTTCACGGATTAATGGGTGAATGTGTTTGGCTCAGTGAGCAAATAATGAAGTTACAGTAAGTTAGATGTTCCTGAACTTTCTCTTGCTTTAAAGATTTCTTTCATGGAGGGTGTAGTGGCTACTTTCCAAACTTTTCTTATACGACTCCAGAAGCAGTTGACCAGAGCTTCCATTAAATACTTAAATCAAAAAATTAATTAAGTTCACTTTTCCAGATTTGACTCTTAAAACATTACAAAGGCTTTGTTTTTTTTTTTTATTATTTTTTTAAGCTAAATTTATTAGGACTTCTAAAGATCGGGTCTCAAATTAAGATATGGCCAGTCCCCACTAGTTGATCTAATGATCTTGATCAGCATTTACGTCAACATCTGTCCCTTAAGCTTTACTTTCTATCATTGCTATGAAGGTCCTTTTTGAAGAATTTTTTTAATTGCTTATTGACTTGACAAAGAAAATTGACTTGACGCAGCTTAGAGTGCCCAAAAGATAGAAATCAGATGGAGCTAAAACTGCTCTCTAAAGCTCTCTTATATGGACGATTTCTACTCCACCCATCATTTCATGTCAAAAAAATAAAAGTGCTGAAACTTGTTGAAGATCTTTCATGGCTTCGTTACATTTGTTAGGTTATGGTGTATTATGGGCCAGTAGCAAAGCTGAGATTAAAACGGCTGCCTGAGCCACCTGAGCACCCTTTCTCTTTTGGGCTGTTTTGTTTAGTGCCTTTGACCTTAGTCACTAATGTGTACCCACCCAGTTTATTAATTCTCTATTTTTTCTTTTTCCGTAATAGCCTGGCTATGCGTGTATACCTTCTGAAGGTATCATTGATCATTAGCATGACTCCGCTATGTACTTCCCTAATTTAACGTCCCTAATTTAACATGTCTGCGCTGTTACGGATTGACCGTCTCTTTGAGACCCGATCTTACAAGCTCCGCTGTTCTCAGACCGATTCTGATGCACATCCTATTCCCCTTCTGCATACCAATGTGCCCCCCCACACACACACGCACTCCCCCCTGCGCCCCCTCAACTCACGTCCCTTTCAGCTACAGCCTGCCATTTGTGTTGGGTTATTGGAGAGACTGCAGATTTTCTCAGTTCTCTGCCTGTCAGACTTTCATTTATCTTTGCCTCCCTGGCAGACCTTGACAGTTATATCCTCCAGATCTTAAGATAAAGAAGCTGCCCCAGCCCCCGGAAACACTGCCATGGAGTTGTCGATCAGAGAAAATCCGTTTTGTGGTATCACAGGGGCAGGTAAGGGTATCCGCTAGCGCCTCGGGTAAACGCACCAGTGGTCGATGTGTTCTCAGAGCACTGGGCCGGGTGACGGAATATTAGATTTTTTTGCCCCACTCTTAATTGGCTCAATCTTTGAGCCGTCAAGTTTGATTCAGCCATATGATGGCTTTTGCAGAGCCCAGGGCCAATTTGTGTGTGTCTCTATCTTTTATCTATGGGATGAACTTGTTTTTCAAAGAGGTTTGATAGTCGTGTGATGTCTGTGTAGGTTCTAAAGTAAAGTAATGGTGCGAGCAGTACAGCAGCAGTGAACAGTCACAGTGAATGGCTCGACAGGCTTGGAACAATTTACATTCAAGCCATCATTTCAAGCCCCTTTTCTCTAAAAATGTGCATTTACATAATGACTGTGAGTAAAACTTCATAAGCATTTAGTCTCTTTCTGCTCTTAATGAAGAGGCGTATCCAATTAACGGATTATGCAATATTTTGGATTAGTGTTGACTTTG
The DNA here is from genome assembly GCA_028566735.1 of Ammoglanis amapaensis. Taxonomy (NCBI): domain Eukaryota; kingdom Metazoa; phylum Chordata; class Actinopteri; order Siluriformes; family Trichomycteridae; genus Ammoglanis; species Ammoglanis amapaensis. Next base: position 4,388,451 of record JAOUQU010000007.1, read on the forward strand.
GAGAGCTACAACTGTATATTACATAATTCTTTTCACCTGCATGAAGTTAGTTCAGATACGCATCAGCTTGGTGTTCCATCAGCCAACAGAGGTCGTATTCCATCTTTTTATGAGGATTTTCTTGTATGAGTTACAAGCCAGTCATGGCTGAGCTAAGATTAGATATGGCAAATTAATGAAATAACGCAAGCGTCGAGGCTCTAAACTTGTTGTTGGTTCAAATCTTGGTGTCACCACAAATAAATGTGACTAAAGCTTGATAAAGAAACTCTGAAATAGGGTTCCGATTCTCTCATCCTATTTTTATTTTATTAATTAAAATGTCAACTTTCCAAAAATGACCAAGGCTACTTTAATTTTGGAATAAACTGGATCGGTGGACTTGATGGTCTTCACAGGCCTGTCCTGATCATGGGATGTAATCGAACAGTGCGCTCATGCAACGTTAGAAGCATAAACATGGCTGGAACCAATGCCTCAGACGCCAAAACCAGACATGTTTCTTCGCGTGATTGTGACATGTAAAAACGATCTGGTTTAATCTACCGTGCAAAGTTTAAATGGCGTAATTATTCTTGCTTTTGTTTAAGAAAAAAAAAACCCTCTCAAAACATCATTCTCTAGGTTTCTGGTGAATGGTTTAGATCATTTGGCTTAAAAATTTTGATCATCTTTTCTGTGCTGAGCAATGTCATGAACTTCACAGATGACCTTCTGAGCGCAATTGCCTAGATACGAACCTCACTTTCGTTCTACAAAAATAAACCCGAGTTTCCAGAGTTTCTAGTTTTTTTTCTGAACTTCTCTCCACCATCTTCAGCCGTTCAGATTCCTGCAGCTGTACCATTTTACTTTACCCCAATCACCCACAGCCGCTCCAATTTCTCACAGAATTTCAAACCAGTACAAATAATAGATGCTGCAGTTGTGAGCAGTTCAAAAACGAACCCTGTATCGTCTGAAATGGTGGACACTGATAACCCAGACGGCGCAGGAAATAAATAAAGTATTTATACTTCACACTCTTTGTAAGGCAGTTGCTGACACTTGCACTGCCCATAGCCGTTGATGATGACGAGTGCGCCCTCCTCGTGTGTCGGCTCATACTCGTTGTAGGGTACCTGTGTGGCCAGGTTTCCCATCGTCTGCCCCTGCTGGGTCCTCATCTGCCGCCGGTTCTGCATGGCCGAGCAGTGGCGGATCCGGCGCAGGGTCGGAGGGCAGCACTTCCGTGATATGTACACTACAAAAATGATGAGAAAGAAGGAAAACAAAAGCGCCATAGTACCTATGATTACTCTCTCGGTAAGTACAGTGCTGTCCGTCACGTCATAGTCTTTTGTGATGCCATCCCGGTCCACCGCGTTGGCCATGGTGGTGTGTGTGGTTTGAGCTGTGGTAGTGGTGGTAGTGGTCACGAGGGTAAAGCTCCCAAAATCCTCTGCATAAAAGTCCTGTGTTGATGTCTGCATATTTCCGAAGAACGAGCCGCTGAACTGTTGCGGCAGGGTAGTTTCCATCGTGGTTGTCAGAACAACTGGCCCGGATAGGTTCTGACACAGCTGAAACCCGAAAACGGCATCCAGTATCTCCTCGCCCTGGGTGTATTCAGGGCTGTAACACAAGATAGACATCTCCCATCGACCTTTGAACTTACTCAGCCAACTGGCCAAGTTGCAAATCTTTTTTGTACATTCCCAAAGGTTACTGGACAAGCCAATGGTATTGAGTGACCTCCACATATCCATGGTTTGAGAATCAAGGCTGGACAGTTTGTTGTTATCCAGAAGGAGGACCTTCAGATTGGGAAGCGTCTCGAACACCTCAGGAGTCAGCACACGAATCTCATTCCCAGTGAGGTCCAGCTTCTCCAGGGTGCTCCACTGCCA
>JAOUQU010000007.1:4436663-4447026 GCA_028566735.1 Ammoglanis amapaensis
GACCAATGGAATTTGGCCGACTAGTAATTTTTTTGGTCGACCAACGAATAATCGATTATTTGCGGACAGCCCTATTTTCCACTTTGTTTATTTTGAAGCTTTTTATCTCATAATTACATCCGAGAACTTTAGCTGTGGTTTCGTACGCGTGATCACATTCATGTTCACTCACAGGCGGAGTAAAACTTGTGTGTGTTTGAGATGTAAAACTGTGTGTAAATGTAATTGAATATTGATGTGGAAAAGCCCAAAGGTGATTGTTAATGGTTAATGGTTACTTCGATGGTTCTATGCTAACAAACTTTGACCTGTAAACTCATTGATGTCCTGAGTTCCTCTAGTTCTCTGTGTTTATCTCCTCTCTGCCTACGTAGGTCGAGGTCACCCTAATCGTGCTATCACACACTGCACATATTCAGTTAGAATCCCCAAATGTTAGACAGCATAAATTAGCTAACTGTGGTAATCATGCTAACTAGGCTGACAAGATGATTAAAAGCAAGATTATTGAGGGTTTACGAGGCTAATAAGGTTAGCGAGCTAACTTGCTAACCGTTACTGGTAACAATGCAAATCATGTTATGTCAGCCATAAAAATGAAAGAAGGTTAATAGGGCTAATGAGCTAATTTGCTTATGTTAATCATTCTTTCTAGGCTAACACTGTGATTTAAAATATTCATAAGGTTAATGCAAACTATGCAAATCACACAAGGCTACTAGGTTAACTAAGTTAACAACATGATTAAAGGTTTATAAAGCCAGTAAGGCTTTTTTTAACGGCTAATGATAACTATGCTAATCATGCCATATTGGTGAACAAGATGTTTAAGGGTTTAAATGTTTAGGGTTTAAATGGGTTTAAATTCTAATACTAATAATGTGCTAACATGGCTAACTGGATAACATGGCTAACTGCTAATGCCAACTATGATCAGATGAATTAGGACCAACCTGGATAATGGTGTTAAAAGGGATAGCATGGCTAACTGCTTGTGCTAACAAGGTTGGGTTAGTGGATTAGGACCAGCACAGATAATTAGGCTAACAGGGATAGCTTGGCTAACTGTTAACTATACTAACGAGATGAATTAGGACTAGCATGGATAATGGTGACAAAGGGGATTGCACAGCTTTTTAACTGCTAACAGCTAACTAGACTAACAAGATGAATTGGGACCAACATGGAAACTGAGTCTAATGGGGATAGCAGGGCTAACTGCTGGGTACTAATACTATCTATGCTTTCTTGACTAGCAAGGCTTATGAGACAAACCAGATTCGCTAATTACGTGGAAAATGTCTTCCGGAAACTGTAGTTATAATTAGAATTTATACTGTTTGTAAAACTTACCAAAGTTCTTTTCTTCTTTCTTTCAGACTCTCTTCACTGACCGAACAAGATAAGCTGTGAGCACTTGTCACAATGCAATCCAACGCATGGAATTCACAACCTTTCGCTATGAACCATCAGCCTTACTGGCCTAGTGGCTCGTCTGGATATTACAATGTAAAACAAACAATGCAGATCCAAATGCCTGGCCTACAGACCAAGGAACCGAACAACACCCATGTACACCACCAACCTTCAAGCAATTTTGAGAACTCGAGTTCAAAACATATTCTTCCTGCATTGTGTACCGACCCGAACCGTTGGTTGTCTCACTCTCAGGAGGTATCGCCAAATGTTACTGTTCACCATGTAACAGCTCATCAGTATAGGAATCCAAGAGAGTACGTCTGGCATGATTACCCAAATACTCCTCAGCAGGATCTGAGCAGCTACTCCAGATATACCTCAGGCACAACCAGATTCCCTTCCGTGAGCAACAACATCAATGCAAGTCCTGGATTTGAAGAGAATAACCAAATGCACGGTGAAAAGACTCAGACCTACCCTGCACCGACAATGCAACCTTCTGCAGCTCACACACAACAGACTCATCTGGGAACTCATCTTTATCAAAGCCAGATCAGGGAAGTTGACAGTACGGTGTTATATAACCCTAATTCACAGCATCCGATGGCACATCATGGGCACAAGCATTCGTCTTCGGGTGTTATAGGCCATTCACGCTTCCATGTTACATACAGCCAGTCAAACCCGCCCCCACCTTATGGAGCCAAACATCAACAGGTCAAGTTGAAAAATAGCATGTTGTCTAGATCAAAAGGCGAACCTGTGAACAGAATTCAGCCCCAGGTTGTACCTCGACCCGGCAGTCATCATAACTCTAGCCCTCCTCAACATGTACAGAAATACACTGTTAATCAAAGAAGGAAATGTCAGCCCAAGACCCAGCAGGACACGATACCTCGCAAAAGTAGTGACATTACTAAATCTCACTCACATTTGTTGGGCATCCTGCTAAAAACGGACAGTGCTGACTGGGGTGATCTGAAGCAATTGACTTATGGTATTGGCGGTGCCATGCTCTCTGACACAAGCAAAAGCGCCCTTGAGCTCTCTCAGAGACAGTCACAAATTTTGCAAGATGCACTTGCTCCAAGCCAAAGCAACCGTAGGACGAAAAGTTCTGATCTTCAGCAAGCAGGTGCAGAAACGAGGGTTTCAAAAGTGAATGGAGTTAGACTGCAGGATAGGACTCCTGATGGCCAGATGGAAGGAGTTGCAACTGACACATATTACAGCCAAACCCCAAGGACTGAAACTGTCGGGGTTCTTGAAGGACAGACAACTCAAATCACCACCAACACAGACAACAGCCTGACCTCAAAGCCTGAAACTGTCGGGGTTTTTGAAGGACAGACAACTCAAATCATCACCAACACAAACGGTAGCCTGCCCTTTAGAATTGAGTCTGTCAGAACGCTTTTAAATGATGATACGGACACAAATAACCAGTCAAACCAACTGAACCTGATCAGAGAGACCAGTAAAGACCTACTTCAGCCAACTGCTTTGGAAAATAACCCCCAGAGCTCTGCCATTCCTCAAAACCTTGACCCCATATCAGATTTGATGTCCCAGAGTCCACAAAGAAGTAACGAAAGGTCTTGTTTACAATATACTGCTTTTAATATGACTGACATTCCGGTGGATAATTTTACCCTCAGGAGACTTAAAGACCTGGTGAAGTATTATGAGGCCAAAATTGACAGAAAAAACTACAAAGAAACTGATGTGAAGTGTATTCTTAATCTTTACTGGAAAGGATGTTGTAATGATATTAATGAGTTGAAAGAACAGCTAGAAGAATTAGGAAGGTGTGTTAAAGATGGCTCTGGGTTTCTTGTAAAAGATGATCGGGCCGTGGTTCTGCAGCATGTAAAACCTAAAAACCTAAACCTGCTGAACATTCACACAGTGGAAAATGAGACAAGCTTACCTTTACCAACTGAGTATTTTAAATCGTCATGGTTAAATGTCGGCGGACCTGCCGATTTGGACAAGGTTCTTGCAGAACCGTTTATTGACCCAGTTTTGACTCTTGGTACTGATAATGTCGAAAGTCTAGACCACAATACAAATATGTGTGAAGACCCCTATGTCTCTGGTAATGAGGATAATGTTTCTGAGGACAATGGTCCTATAGACACTGAATGTCCACAGCTGGACAGTTCTGCAGAGGTTTTAGTACCTTCAACAAGCCAAAATAATCAGCATCCAGACTGTCAGGCCACTGATACACAACCTGAAGGTTTTGCAGAGGTTTTAGTACAAGCAACACCCCAAAAGAATCATCGTTCAGACTCTCTGGCCACTGACACACAGCCTGAAGGTTCTGCAGAGGTTTTATTACCAGCAACAACCCAAAAGAATCATCGTTCAGATTTCCAGGCAACTGATACACAGCCTGAAGGTTCTGCAGAGGTTTTAGTACCTTCAACAACCCAAAAGAATCAGCATTCAGACTCTCAAGCCATTGACACACAGCCGGAAGTATCCACAGAGAATTTTGTACCAGCAACAACCCAAAAGAATCAGCATTCAGACTCTCCGGCCACTGACACACGATCGCATAAAAAACATCTAGAAGAGCCAAAAAAATCAACGAAGCAAAAGGAACTGAAGGAGATTTTAATAAACTCTCAATCAAAAAGTAATCATGACTTTGATACTGAACATGGTGCGGTCTCTACAATTAATGAGCCAGTGGTTGAAGAGACTGACGAAGATAGCTATGTAGTTCTGGAGATGGATGAAGAGATGTCTGAGCTTGCAGATGTCAGCGTTGACTCAATGGAAGTTACAATGCTCTCAATCAGTGAGGCTAGGGAAATCTTCAAGGATGATTTCAAGGATGATCAACCAGAGTCTCGTTTGTGCCAGGATGAAATGATGGTGCTGCCTGTGCTGCCCGATAAAGATCCAGAAGATGGATGCCAAAACGTCCGCAGTAATATAAAATTCACTTGCCCACATGTGACCGACAAAATGAGTGGCAGTGATTTATTTTGCCCTAGTTGCTTGGGGAAGACACAGATATTTACTCTGGACCTGGATGAGGATGAGGATGATGTGGCAGCCTTTCCTAGACCCCTCCAACCTGAACATGAAAATGTACCTGTATCCTTAGAGAGTTGCAGTTTGACAGAAGCGGCAGTCAATATATCGGGCAACACAAGAACTGCTAATACAAAAACCTCTTGGATACCCAAGTCAGCAAAGGCTCCGTCTTTACCCCAATTAATAGAGACGAGTCCAGTGTCAACTACCCTGATTGCTTCAACAAGAGTAAAAAGTAAAAAGTTCGAATCGATCAAACCTAGTGCAGAGAATGCTAAAACTAATAAAAAATACTTAAACAATCAAAGGTTTTCCGAAAACAGGACCTCTCCCATGAAAATCACAATTCGACTTGATCAAACCACACCAAGCACTTACAAGGTGTCTAAAAACACATTGGTCAAAAGGCAGCAAGGGGCCAACGTCTTCGGGACCATTCACTGCATGACCGGAGTACCTCATAAACCAAAGCGACAATCAATGAAGAAAAGAGGAACCGGTACAAAACAAAAAGGACCAAACAAAGGCATCAAAAAAGTTCGATTTGAGTTGTTTGGATCCAGCAAAGGTGCTTCCAGCTGCCAGGGCCGAGAGAAAATAGCTTCGACTCCAGTATTCCTCACAATCTCCGCTAACACGAGTAATACCTCAGGCTACAGCGACAGTCCTTCTGCCAAGCAAAAAGTTTTTGACCAGTGGAGCAAGACATTTGTGCCGCCCAAGCAGAAGGCTACCCATAAGAAAGCTCAAAGTGTGAAGTCAGAACTGAACTCCAGAGTGCAGATGTTGAAAATTCTTTTGGAGGACAGAATGACTTTTCGAGAGAATCTGCCACAAAAAAGAGCTAATGAGAGTATTGCAGATGATGACGTTGTACCGCAGCAGCCCAAGAAAATAAAAACCACTGCTATAGAATTCATTTCCTAAAATGCTTTAATAGAATTTTGGATTGTTTTGGATTCAGAACTTTCAGTGTTGCTTGACGTCTGTAAAATATTGAATGTTAAATTTTTGGACTTATTTTTTTTTTAAATAAAATTTATTTTTGCATAATTAGTTTGCAGTATGCTTTTTTAAAAAACTTGTCAAAGCAGTAACAATTTTCAAATTAATAGTTTTAAGTCCAAAGTCATGTTGAGATTAAGAGATAAAGGCCTTGCTCAGGGATCCAACAGGAAAGTGGTAGTAGTGGGGTTATTTATTTGGCTTTGGTCCGGCACAACGATGCACTGCTCGATGCATCGCAGTGGCTACATACATATAGATCAATTGAGTGTTTTCAATTAACTTGGCTGCATGTTTTAGGATTGTAAAAGGAAACTCCCAATAAAGAGGCAGAACATGATTTAAAGGAGACATTTTACACCACTTTTAAATGTTTGAGTGGGTCTGAGGGCTCTAGAAAACATGTCCATGACGTCCACTCTATACTCCCAGATGTATAGCTGTTGCTGGAAACGCTCCAACTGCTCAGTTATGACACTTTCATGGCGTATAATAAAAGCAAAGATGTCAGAAAACAGACATTTAAAACATGCACTTATCAACTCTTATTCAGCAAACACAGCATTATTTGAGAAGTCAGCATGTTACCAAAACAATCCGCAAATTAGTGGCCGTAAAGACACAAACCTTCCTTAAAAATACTTCCTTATTAACTGCTCTTGGGCTGACGGAATTTATGAGGAGTCATACTTTGCAGCCAACAACACAACACTTCCTGTGGGAGTTTCCTTTACCTCGAACCAAGCCATTTGCTTCATGCTTGGTGAATGTAAATCCAATACCCGAACTAACACATCACAATACCACAAAAGTCAATTTAACAGTTTATTGAAAATATTAAATTAAAGTAAATTACCATAAACCAATAGTTTTTTTTACAAGCAGTAGAGATGTGGAAGAACAAAAAAGAATTTTGCATGTTTCCTTTAATATAAAATCCATCAATATTTACATAAAGCAGCAGAGCTGCTGGCGCTTTCCACATCACCGAGGTGACAACAGACTAGGTTGCCTTTGGTTGGTATTTTATATAGAACAAATCTGTGCCAAAGATACGAAAGATCGTGATAACTCATTTTTCTTACATATCTTCGTTTACACATCTTCATGTTTGTTCTTCTTCGTGACTGGAAATTGCATTTGTAGCCTAACCGATAATACTACTGGACTAATTTAGAAGGTTCTTGGTTCAAGCCTCAGCACTGTAGTTTGCTATGGTTATGCCCCTGACCAAGGTCCTTAACTCGACTGGGATTGTCTGAATGCAGACCTACCAAGGCTCACAAGCTCAAGTCATCACTTGCTAGATGGCACTATGATCAAGTGGGTATCAATCTCCTCACAGCAAGAAGGTTCAGGGTTTGATCCCCAGATGGGTTTCTTCTGGGTGCTCCGATTTCCTTCTATAGTCAAAAAGCATGCAAGTGAGGTTAATTGGAGATGAAGAATGGCCCATGATTGTGTTTGAAAAATTCTACTGATGAACCAAAAGTGTAAAATATGAAGGTTAAATGGGTGTACATTTAATTCAGATGGTACCAAGGGGTTGCAAATATTTGGCAGAAGCATTTTGCCACGTCTGTGGCCAATTTATGAAGACGAGTGTGTCTATTGGAGATCAAGACAAACCTGTGGTAAAGCTAAAGGCTTTCAAGTACCACCAAGGTATTTTCTCTTGGCTGTCTGAGGCAAAGGTCAAAACTGGTGATTGTATCAAGGCCACAAATCAAGATCATCAACGAGTGCAGTGAATTTCCCAAGAAGTTGAATGGAACAGTTTTGACTCAAGGAGATGGTCATCACGCTGGCAGACCTGATTGGATCATAAAAGTGATTTGCAGTCTAGTAGTAAATCTCAGAAAACCACAAACTTCTAAACAGTATTTGGTTATCTTTGTAGATTTGTGCTGTATATACTGCTTTGTTGTTGCTGGAAAGTTATTGGGCTATTTTATGTCATTCTCGATGGGTTCCAAAGCTGTAACACAAATGCTCCACGTTCCTGACAAAATGAATCTACAGTAGTCACAAATCCAGACCTATTGGCATTTTAAACTATCATACACACCATTTATAAGGTCTAGCACAAGCACAAGTCAACATTTCTTGCTTTATCTCAAGAAATACAAAACTTTTGAAAGTCATGTCTACAATCCTGCAATCTGGATCAGCTTTTCACAGGTGTGTGTGTTTGCCTAAAGATCAAGGTTCACCTTCCACTCCCAATCTTTCAACCACAGATGATAGTCCCCCTTCCGTCCCCACGCCACCCCATGCCATTTCTCTCAGTCCCCATTGAGCATGTGTAGGGGTTTTATACACAGTGACACTCAACAGTTGCACCACGTCGTCAGGGGGTCACATCTCAAAATTTGTTTGTTGGTTCAATTCTTTCGCTTTTCTTTAATTGGTCTGGACGTTTCTACCAACGTATCTACCGCAGTGAATCCCCGGTATGGTGTTAGTTAATAAATAAGACACGAAATATATTCATAGAGTCGGGGTTGTAAGAAGAATCTTGGCTCTGTATGTGAAGGTCACACCACCTAACGTGTTATTTTTCTCTCTCTCGTCTCTGTCTGCCGTTCAGCCTCAGACACCAAAGGATTTCATCTTGTTCCCATAACAAGCGATTACAGATTTAAACCTTGTGCATAAGCACAAAGCTGTAATAAATATATTAGCAACAACGTATAATGACTTGATCCCGGACATGGTGAAGTGTTATGAAAGTTTTCTTACACTTCTAGAAAAGGAAACAAGAGTATTAAACTGTGTGGATGTGTAACGTAAAATTGTGTATAGAATTTATTTATTTTAAATGCACTTGTGTTCAATAGTAAGGCCGAAATAAAGCCTTAAGTTGTTCAGAATCACCATATGTGTATTTCTGCGGTGATATAAAAGTATGCAGGGGCTGTACATCTGTTTATAATCAATCCTCAGCCCACTGACCGGAGGCTCCTGGGAGTCTGAGTAATGATTTAAACACACACAAGCAGAACCCTAACATCCCCCCGGCACAGGGGTTCGATGCCCGACTCGAGAGCTCTTCAGTCATGACCGGTCGACTCTCGGAATCGAACCGGGAAGCTTCGGATCACAAAAAGCTCTCACGCCCTCGCACCCACCCACGCACGCACGCACGCACGCACGCACGCACACACACACACACAGGATGTAGAACTATTCCAAATCAACTAAACAATGTGGATAGTGATCTGCTGTGGCGGCACCTTCTTATTCTATAAGACTAAATATTTCCTTTGATCTGGTCTTCATCCTCAGACGCTGTTGATTCTAAACGTTTATATTTATTTATTTTTCTCCCCTAAACATGAGTATAAGAAAGACATAACAATAACACATTACATGAATGAATGACGAGCACAAACATATCGTATAAACATTAAACATTACTACCGTTTGTAGGTTGCCATTTTATTCCTCTACCGCTACCTTGGTTGAGGAGAGCCGTGACTAGCACAACCGCCTCTGTGTACACACGTGAGGTGGAGCCCCACACGCTGGTAGTTTTTATTCCCCGAGCTCTGCGCGGATCACGATGGTCGGTTTTTATATTTATTTATACCAGAAGCGGATCTAAAGCTGTAGAGTAGACGTGTCCAGTCCCGCTGATCCGGTTTAGACCGGTTTGAATACATTTCATACATTTGATTCTTCAGTCCTGCTGGATGGATGGACACTGAGTGCTGGAGAAATGACTGAACTCGGGTTCGAGTTCAGTATTATTCGAGTTCATTGCTTGTTTTGTTTAGATGGCTGGCTGCAGTAGCTTGTGCAGGTCATGGAGGGCGCTCTGGAGCGTCGTGGCCAGTTTCTCAGCGTTGGTCTCGTCGCAGCAGTTGAAGGCTGTGATGGAGAAATGGATGTGACCCGGTTGGGGATTATAACAGACGGCGTAACCGTCCGGGACCAGGGGCCCGAAACTCATCACACTGTCTGTATTGGTGGGAACCTGGAGGATCAGTAACACATTATAAATTCATTATAAACCACAAAAACAAACAATATTTAGCAACAGGAAGGAACTGGACTGTTTGGGGCCCCGAAAGATGTTATTACCACACGCAAAGTCACATTTACACACGTGTGTGTGTAATATATGAAAGTAAGTAAGTATTTACTGCACTGAGTGATTATCTGTATTTCTTTCTCTTCCTGGGTGTTTTTCAACGTAGATGCTAGACAGTATTTAAATCTTATTAAGGGGTTTAAACTGCGTAGTGTTTAACAGTATTTGATTCTAGTCATGGCGGTTTTCGCAGTGCAGTGGAACCTCGGTTAAGCACCACGATCCGTTCCCAGGAGTTGGTCGCAATACGAAGCACATTCTTTTGAGCCACGATCGAGGAGCTTTATTATTAAAATAAAGCAAAAAAATCACTAAATAAGAAGGACGAGTAAAGATAAAGATAACAAACGACCGATCGTAACTGACGCTCGGTCGGAGACGCCGGTCGCGTGTGGGTGATCATAGCTGACATGGTGACGTTCACTATCCGAAACTTTGGTTGCTATCTGGGGCAACATTTTTGAGAAATTCTTGGTCGTTATCTGAATTGGTCGCTTTTGGAGGCGTTCGCCACAAAACGCCTAAAACAAACATTCTTTAGTAACAGGAAGGAACTGGACTGTTTGCGTGTGTTAATAACATCGTTCTGGGCCCCAAAGTCATATTTACACACGTGTGTAATGTACCGTATCGGCCCGAGTATAAGCCGCACCCGAATCTAAGCCGCACCCTTAATTTTGAGAGTGATTCAGAAATCAAATATAAAAATTGAGATAATAAAACTTGATCTAGTATTTTATTCTCTTTGGACTGGTGTGGTGGATACTGGGCTCAAAGCTCACGGCAATTGTC
>JAOUQU010000010.1:9246-31441 GCA_028566735.1 Ammoglanis amapaensis
CAGTCCAAAAACATGCACTAGGTTGATCGGAAATGTGAAAATTGTCCCGTAGTCACAGAAACATGATCCCTGTAGAGGTACAGGGTTAGGGAAAGACCTGGAAAATGAACTCGCCGACTCTCTGGGATCCGTAACGATCCACAGAGTGACCCAGGGTCGATTTCGACTGGAGGGTAAAAATCATCATCATACATCCCATTAGTATTAATTGGGATCTGATACAGCGGATATGTTGTATTGCTATGAGGGCGGGTTTATAAAAGTCCAGATAAAGGATTGTAGTTTTCTGGTATGCAATGTGTACGAATAATAAATAAAGATTGACTAAAATAACACAATAGATCTCGATGAATTAAATATTCCTGTTGAAAATCTTTTCATTATATAGTGGACTGATCTTAGAATAAAAGAAAGTAAAATGTATCCATGTGAATCTAAATTATTATCCAACAAAGATCTGGAGTCAGACTCAACATGAAAGTCTAATTTGATTTTGAAAATCTAATTACTGGCTGATCCAACTTAAGTCGAAATTCCTCAAGAGAAAATAAATTAAGGTTCAGTTGTGTGTTGTCTCTACGTTGCCTGTATGACACAACAATATTTGGGTATGCTCCTGATGAGGCTGTGGATGTCGTCATGAGGAATCGCCTCCCGGACCAGGACAGTCGATGTTCCATTTGTGAAATTTAGGGTCTGGAGAACCACTCAACCCATATCATCAATGCCTTCCTTGTGCAGGAAGTGCAGACACACTTCAGCTACCGGTACTTGAGGTCTAGCATTGTCCTGTATCACACGGAACCCAGCATCTGTTCTCACAATGGGTTTGAGGATCTCAACTGGTACCTTTAACTAGCATATAGAGGGTGATGCGGCTCTACAGAGAAATGCCTCCCCACACCAAACTGGTGATGATTATGGATGTCACAGGCAGCAGAACGTTTTTCACGGTGTCTCCAGATTCAGTCACTTAGACGTTGTTTGACATTGTTTTCAGACTAACTTATTTGTAAATGAACAATATTACTGAGATATTTTTCATCCTCTGCCTTTTAATCAATGTTGAGTTTCCACCACCATTACTTAGCATTTCTTTTTTCAGGCAAGTAAACTTGCCCCCAGTTCAGATGGAGGTCTAACGGGGGCACATGGCTCAGGGCAGTCATTGCCACTCCACATTAATCCTCTTAACCAAGATGATGAACAGTCAAGTCCAGCTAAAAGGAAGAGGACATCCAGCCCTGACAAGGTATTTAACAGAACGTTTTTCTTCCACTCACTGTTAACACACTGTTGTATTATGTAACATATCGTTTTATACGTTACAAACATATAACCATTTATGAGCCATAGCTAAATGTAATGTACATGAAAGAATGTGTGTTGAAACATTTAAGTAGAACTCAATTTTGTAATCGTGTAACGCAGTTCCGAACTGTCTGTTGCACACCTGGGCCTTTTGCGACAAAGTGTCTGAATAAATCCACCTTTGAATACTAGAATCCCATAATCTACAATGTGTTTTGTAAGAGAAAAGAAACTCATGTCCCCTGCCCACCTGGAGTGTGGCACTTAAACCCCTATTGTTATTTTAATTACACTCATGCAGCTCTTGTTGGCTACAGAAAGAGAAATGAGCAGGCTAACAGTGACGATGTGCCTCTATCTTGGTGATATAATTATGTAAAGTTTCATTGAAGATGCTGGTTATATTGGCACTGCCTTTCTAATGCTTGAACTAAACTTGCTCTGCTAGAGGAGAGATGTCATGGCATTAATGTGCAACTATGTTCGTCAAATCTAAAACATATAAAAGTGAATTTCAATAATGTTAAATAAATGTAAATTTATATTGGGGATGATCTTGGGCAAAATGCATCTTAATACAGTTCTATCTGGATTTTCTTTGCAACCACTTGTTGCCGGCCTGCCACATCACTCTGGGTCAGATACTCGCAAATCACATGCACCCACAAAATATACATATCATAATACACAATAGTGTCTTCACCACATGCCATTATAAATGCAGATTAAACATCAACACAGACTTTACTTATCAGTCAAACCTCGTGGAAAATACAGCCTCTTAGGCTGGCATGTACTCATCGACTGCAAGTTTTTACTTCAAATAATAAGAAGGGGTTTATGAGATTCAGAGTTGGTACATTTAAGTAAATTTTGGTAAAATGACAATAAATCTGTTTAGTTAACGTAGTAGTGTCTTTCCAATTGCATGCTAATTCATAGTTGTTATTCTATATGGATTTTCTTTGCAAGTGCTTAAAATTTTTTTTGGAGGCTTTATATGCACAAACATCACTCTTGATTGCACTATATAAATAGTAGAAAATTTCAAATATACCACAAGAACGTTATGGAATATTATGTTCATATAAATGATTGTTCATAATGTAAATTTTGATACTTTGCCTTAAATGTTTTTATTTTATTTTGGCGCCTTTTCTGTTCATTTTGTGCCTCTAGCCAGAAACAAAGCACGGCCTCATCTACCGCTATAGGCAGTTTTTAGTTTGTAACACCAGGTTTGCATCACTGCCCTCATTGTTTGATGTTTAAACATATAGCTTATCATTTACATTTTTATGTTCACAGCATTTAGCATAATTGCAGCGGAACCCGGTTTTGAGCTTTTCAATTAAGGGCTTTGCTCAAGGGTCCAACAGTGGCAACTTTGTGGTATTAGGACTTGAACTCATGATCGTCTGATCTTTAACCCAGCCCTAAGCTTCTTTTCTTGCTAGCTGCCATACATGCTATACATTTTTTCCTGCACCTAGGAAAAATCTCATGAAATTACTATTAGTAAAGGATTTATAATGTTTAAAAGGCAATAAAATAGTGTGTACCTAAATATTTGTAGTGTGGTGAATTTTTAAGGTTTCTAAATGGCATGTGCCTGATGCGTTTTTAGCGGTTTCATGTGAAAGCAAATAGTTTAAAAATGCTATGTTTACTGTTTTTAATAAACAAAGAGGGAAAAATACCAGCGTACACGTGGACTAACAGTTAAGCTGATCGGGTTGAAGTCTTGTTGCCCCCTCTAGAGGCCATTCATGGTATCACGTAGTATATTTATCTTCAGTGTAATGTTGGTATGTTTATTGTTGTACACTAACAGCCAATGCTAAGTTGACTAGTTTCAAGCAGAAATTGATTACTGTAGAGGTCTACCAGCGAGAGCTCTGCATAAAGTTGCTAGTGTAATTCGTGTAGTTTGTTTTGGTTGGTTTGTTTATTTACACAAAATTTGCCAGACATCATTCAGTGATCATTCTATTATAAATAAAACTGTTCTCTCAGGGAGCACCCCCACCCTTGTCCACTTTCCGGGCATGGAAAAAAGTTCACGCTCAAGAATTTTTTCCCTATTATCAGCCCGTTTCTTATTGTCACTAGGCTTTTTAAAACTTGCTTAAATTATTCTTTAAAAAGCATTGTACTGGCTGAAATAATTGTCTTAGTTTTAGCTTTTGTATTTTAGTAAGCTGCCATCTAGTAGTTATTCTCCTATTGGGTTATCAGTGCAACTGCATAGTTAAAACTACCAAAAAAAACTGTGACTGAAAAAAAAAGTCTTATTGCAGGGTTTTGCAGAGTGGGGTAACCAAACTCGGCAACAAACCCAAAACTGGCACCTGTCACCACAAAAACTCCAGGTGAGTCTCAATTTTACAACCATACACATTTGCAGGGTGTACATTTCACACAGTACAGCTCTATCAGCCTTCAGTTGAATTCAGAACAGTTTAACGTGCTACGGCTAGTGCTCATTCATAAATTGCAACCAACCTTAACAGAGTTCTACAAACCTTAACCGAGTTCTACAAACCTTAACTGAGTTCTTAACAGAGTTCTACAAACCTTAACAGAGTTCTACAAACCCTAATCGAGTTCTACATCCCAAACAGAGTTCAACATCGCTAACAGAGTTCTACAAACCCTAACAGAGTTCTACATCCCTAACAGAGTTCTGCAAACCTTAACCTTAACAAATTCGGCTCAGAATAAATCTGACATGATCAGAGAATTTACACTAAAAAGATCTTTGATTCATGAACTCGGCTGAGCTAGTTGAGTCCAGAATCAAAACTAAACAACTTTTCACTATAACTGTTTGCAACTAGCCCTTCTGAATAATACCTTTTAATAATTTACTTTTAAATGTTTTATACGTTGAAAAAAAAAAGTTTTGTTAAAGTTTTATTCCTGATGTAAAGCACTTTTCAAAAATGCTTGCACTTGCAAAGAGTGCATGGGTTCTTAATGTTTTCTTTATTCACCAATGCCATTACAAAGTTAGCCATTTCAAAATAAACGAGAAATTCCTTTTGGACAAACGCAGTAATTTGTGTAACTTGTGTAACTGAAATGAAGTTTTTGTTATTTTTTTGTTCCGATTAGCTATTGGAGCAGATGCGGGCTAACAGGGCAAATCTAAAGCCAGTTCAATTGCAAATATTGGAACAGCTCGAAGCCCAACTTTCAGCAGTTCAGTTGCATCAGCAACAGGTATATATGTGTAAATAAATATATATGAGTGTCACGGTACAACTGCAACGATTTTTCTTGGTTGTTTTATCAAATTAAAAGTATTCTCTTTAACTGTAAAATCAGCAAGCCTTATATGTGCCCCCCCCCCTTATTTTTAAGATGAGACAAAATGCTTCTGGCCAGGTACGGCTGGCTCTGTCCAATGGCCCTACAGCCACTCCTTCACTGCCGGTGCAGCCCCCGTCCCACGGTCCTGCGCTTTGCTCTCCCTCTGTTGCTCAGCCGCATGCCAACGGGCCACTTCCCTGCAACCCCAAGACCTCCTCAATTGGCAATAATCATGTGCCAGAAACAGGAACCAATGGAGATGTGCCTTACATGCACCCTAATGCACTACCTCACAACTGCACAAGCCCGGGTGAAGCGTGGAAGAGCCAGCATCTCAGTACCACTCAGGTTAGTGCAGAGTTGCTGAAGCTTGGCCTCTGTGTTCTTTTAAATTATTTACTTTATATTTCTATATGTAATGATTTGTATCTACATGTAATGTTGATTTTGCCTTGTTTTTTTGTTTTTTTGCAGGGGCTTCAAAAAGGCCCAGGTTCTCATTGGGCAGGACCCAACGGAGAACGGGCGCTCTCTTCCAGTGACTCAGCTGACTGTGGCCCTCACAATCAGGTCGGACATTCTTCTGCGACCCCTTCTCACCCTTTAGAGCCAGCCGTCAATCACTTGTCCTCGCCCTCCCCTTCCTCAGCCTGTTCTCCCACATCCTCTTCGCACACGGCTACCTCAGGCGTTTCCCTGACCAAAGAGAGTGAGCACACGCAGGGCAATGGTCCCACCACCAACCACAGCAGCCCTAGACACACGGCTGGCTCGCCAGCCAGCAACTCCTCAGACAATCCTCAGCTGGAAAAGGATAACCACGCAGCAGTTTCCAGACTGAACCATGTGCATCTTGCTGCCAGTTCAGCTGCTTCTTCACCCGCCTCTGCGCTGTCGACCACCTCACCATTGCCTCGCCACAACGAACCCTCAGGCAGCCTTATAAAGCCTGGTCCAGCCACAGTAAATGGCAGCACAGGACGGTCCTGTTTAGAGGACTTGCAAAGCCCACAAAAAGCTGAGCTATCGGAGGCGAGTCACAAACTTGTCCCACTCATCAAAATCTCACATGCATCCTCTACAGTGTCTATTTATCCAACCTCTTCAGATATCCTCAAAGCCTGCAGGTGGGTGTCATAGATTGTTATTGCCTTTGTAGCATGCTTTACAGGAGCTTGCGATTATTTATTTAGGGTTATAACCTTTAGATTTTTTTTAGCTCTGTTATCACTATTTTAATTATTCTTGGATAGCAAATAAGTTAATTATTAACCAAAGCTCATCTCATTTCTCACTTTGTATTCATCTAACTGTTGTCACTAATAAGTGTCTGCAAAGTGCAGATTTCTTGGTGGCGTTTATTTAAAATTTACTCATCAATAGGCCACTGGCTGTGTGAATTCTTACCATTCCCACCAGTGCTTAATATTATGTTTGTAGTTGTAAAAACTCAACCAACAAGGTTTTATAAAAAAAAATATCACTGTTGTTGTGTCCTTACAGTTTTAATGTATCTATGCACTTCCATCCATTTTGTTTCTTGTTTTAGCTGGGATTTTCATTTGAGAATCGTGTTTCCTGTTCAATTCTCTTCCTGTCTTCTGTTTCTGTGGACTCTTTTGTTTTCACCCATGCAATTCGCACGGACGCTTCTGTCTGCCAAACATTTTACAATTTGAAGAACCCACTCACATTGTCCAGCCGTCTCACCCTAGCAGACATGCTAGCCATTTTGTGCCTGCCAGTTATGACATTCAATTGAGCATGAGTTAAACGGTTTAAAATCACAGTAAATATAGGATCTTTTCATGTTGTGGCGATCTCTTTTAGGTGCAGCTTAAAGCAATCGTTCATGTGTTTATTTGTTATATTTTAATACCTTTACAGAAACCTTGGAAAGAATGGTCTTTCAAGCAGCAGCATTCTGCTGGATAAGTGCCCTCCACCCCGCCTTCCGATTCCTCCGTCACCTCAACTTTCAAAGGAAAAGCTCAATCCTCCTACTCCCAGCATCTATGTGAGCATGGTTCATTTTTGTGGAAACCTGAAGAATTGTCTGGTTGAAATTATTTTGGGAATCAATCACACAGATTAATCATTGGCTTTGCATTGCAGTTGGAGAACAAGCGAGATGCATTTTTCCCTCCTCTTCACCAGTTCTGTACAAACCCATCTAACCCAGTTACTGTCATCCGTGGCTTGGCTGGAGCTCTAAAACTAGGTATGTTTTGTGTTTGTCTGAAGCCAAAGGTGTGCGCGTACACACAACTTGTTAAAGTGTGTAGCAAATTCATTGGTAAAAAAAATAGTGAACACATATGAGTTTAACTGACATGGTGTCCTAGTTCTAATCTGATCTTAAACATTAAAAAATGTCGACACTTCTGTTTGATCTGCGTTTGTGCTTTTCACAATAACTATAAATACAAAATAGTGTTAAACTGAAATCTGAAGTCTGATAATAGTTTAAAAATCCACTTGCTTTACTAATCCATTTGGGAATAACATGAACGCAATAAAATAAAATTTCAGTTGTGTTCACAATTCGGCGAGTTTTCCTTCGACTTGAAGGATGTGTATGTGTTTAATTAGGGAGCATTTGGCCTGAACAGATCAATACCCTATATCAGTGTGTGCATAGTTATTAGAGAGTTTCTTTTTCATTGGAAACAGGTCTATAATAAAGATTTAACTAACTCCGCAGTAGAAAATGATTACATAGAATGCAAATGTAAACTATTTAAATTAATAATAAATTGTTGGGCATTATCACAATGTTTGTTAATATTCAATAGCTTTGCAAAACACCTGTTGAGAAAAAAACACATTGTGTAAAATTAAACAAGCCACCAGTGCGGTCACACTCCAGAACTGTTAAATAGAACAGAACGGAAATATGTGAACATGTCTCTTGATGAACCAGACGGATGGGTCTGTGGCTGGATTAGTGTACCACTAAATGGCAGCAAAGTGGAGGTGTGGTATTGCTTGTTATAAATCATTAACTCGTTGGACCTTTTCATCTAGTCTGTAAAAGTAGAAAAAATCTAGTCTGACTTCTTTTTGTTTTTTCAAAATGAACATGATTTTTTTAATGTACATTTTCAGCATTTAGCAGACGTTCTTCCCGAGAGCGTTTTATAGAAGTGCTTCCATACTAGTAAACATCACTATACTATAGTTCAAAGTAGACAACAGTTCAGATTAAGTGAGTTAGATTAAGTGATTGGTAAAGAGGTGAGCTTTTCATCTCTTTAAAGACTGAAAGAGACACTGAAGTTCTGACACAGTGGAAGCTTGTTCCAGAAAGTCGAGGCTAGAGGCTCTGAGATTTCGTAGTACTCAGCGGGGTTTGGTTAGTCACTAAAGATACTTTGAACTCAATATGATTGCTATAGAATATGATATAAGATATAATAATGTGTGTGTGTATATATATATATATATATATATATATATATATAGAGAGAGAGAGAGAGAGAGAGAGAGAGAGTGAGAGAGAGTGAGAGAGAGTGAGAGAGAGTGTGAGTGAGAGAGAGTGTGAGTGAGAGAGAGTGTGAGTGAGTGAGTGAGTGAGTGAGTGAGTGAGTGAGTGATAGTAATCGTACCACATCAGGACGCGACTGTTCTGGTCCTAATTACGGGCTGATCCGATTAAACGAACATGCCCTATGTTACAGGATGGGTTGTGCTAAGATGGGTTGTGCTATGATTTTTGTAACATATTGAATGCTTATTAAACCTTAGTTGTGTGATTTACACGTATAGTGAACGTACAATGAAAAACTATTTTTAGGAAGTTATTCTATCTTCAGGGACTCTTTAAATGCCAGGACACTCACCAAGAGATGAAGGCAGACCAAGTTTAATAACAGAATGAAAACAGAGAGACCGACGGTCACATAAATAAAATAATGATCTGGCCTCGATGTCCGAGGAACACCGGCTTAAATACAAAACACAAATTATTTTCAAATACAATACTGGAGTGAAAATAAAATTTTGGTCCAAATAAGCAAATATATAATAACCGGATTCGACTCCGTGTACTGTGTGTAAGAGAATTTCTTTGTAGTTAGAACATGTCTATGGGCTATATCATTAAACAATCACGCTCACATAAAGAGTTCTTACCAGTTTTGTTCCTGCCAATTTCATTTCTTTTGAGAGCTTGGCCGCTTAGATGCTAATAAGCAGTTACTGTTGACCTTTCCCATGTTTATGCTTTAATAGTCCTTAATATGTGTGGGAATGTCAGAAAACAGGTTTTTAATATTTAACATTCATTACTAACATGCAATACTGTAAATTTACTCAGTTGGCTGCATGTTACATATGCAATTCAGAATATGTTTTTCAATAAGAACTATAAGTGACATTGCAGGTAGAATGTGATTTTTGAACACATCAGGCAAAATACTTTTTAAGATGCACCAGAGGTGCTATGTACGGGGGCGGAGGGTGAGGCGGATTCTCATTCATCAGCTGTACAAGTAAACTGTGATTTAAATTATATCAGAAATTAATGATGAGCTAGGTTTAAAAATGACAGCCAGCTTCAAAGTGAAGTCATGTTTCAGAATTTATAACGGTGACTGTGTACCTCTGATTTGCTAAATACCTGACCTTGGTAGATTTTAGATTTTTTTTAATCAAAATCCCTGGCTTAAACTAGCTACAAGCGGTTTTATTTTTTGTATTCTTAACCTGACCCAAATCAATGCACTTAATCTCACTTAATTTAGCTACTAGTCTTCACCCAAGGGGTGGCCCACAGATCGAGTTCATCTATCGATTATATCAGGTGACTGAACTGAGTTTATGAAAAAGCATTTTTCTTGTAGTAACTTTTATTAGATACTGATGGTTTTTTCGTCCCACCAGAGAGGTTTGTTTTATTAATCAGGATTTTATATACGCACCTGATGGCAGACGTGCCTGCTAATGATTTTTAATTGAACCTCGAATTGTACCATGTCATGTGACTCATCCACACGCCATTTTAACTTGTTACGAAACTACTTTCAGTAGATTTAATGCGTTACATCAAGAACAACTTACCACTGCAATCAAAACTATTCAGACTAATATGTCACCAGTCTCTGATGGATTCCAGGTCAAACTGTTTGTAGTCGGGTTGTAAAATTTGAGTTGAATTGTTTATTTTTGTTTATTGCGATGCAAATAGTTGTATAATGGTAAATTTTAATATATTGTAATTTCATTTTTTTGTTGAAAACCATTCATATAAAGTGATACTGTTCTCTACTTCTTTTAAGCAACATCCTACCATAATTAGATGGCTTTTAAAGAAAGCAGTTAGTGAAGTGAACATACTTATCATAATAAATAAAGATCATGTCTGTGTTAAATCTTATGGTTTAATGTCATTACACGTATATAATAACTGCTTATTCTGATGCTTAAAACTCAGTCGGTCAAGAGAACGTGTCTGATCCCACTGGATAAGTTCTTCAAACTTGACTGGAATGTAGTATTATTATTATTATGTTTCATATGCTGAGTGTGAGGTACTGCGTTCAGTACCTGCCCCCGGCCACGCCCCCTTCATCGTTACTCATCTGTATAAATTTGTTTATTGTGTTTGGGACTAATTTATGTTTCGTATATAAGCCAGTCGGGGCCAGAACTTTGTTTTATTTTCCTTTCGGTTTTATTTTGTTTCCATTATTAAATCTTGTTTGAATTAGTCAGTTTGTGTCCGTCCGTCAGTCCATGTCTCAGTCATCTTAACAGATTCACAGTCAGTAACAGAATCGCAGATTCCTAACACTGAGAACCCAAACATTGTTCATTAAAATAAATGTGTGTTTCAAAATTATCTACAACTTAAAGTTTAAGCTACAGTAACATTTAATATGGTACATAAATTATTGCACGTCCTGTTTTAGGGCAAGTTCATTTAATCGGACCAGCCGGATATTGTTAACAGGAATCGACTATATATTCTTCCACTATGAAAATAAGATTTATTATAATGAGTTACATTATAAGTGATATGATCTAAAATATTTATATGCTATGGTTTCTCTTTCTTTGCTCATCACTGCAGACCTTGGACTCTTTTCCACTAAGACCCTAGTTGAGGCCAATCCTGAGCATTTAGTTGAGGTGCGGACACAGTTGTGCCAGCCAGCTGATGAAAACTGGGATGTCAGTGGCACCAGAAAACAGTGGCGATGTGAGAGTACCCGCTCCCTTACCACTATTGCCAAGTACGCTCAGTACCAGGCTGCATCTTTCCAGGAGTCACTACGGGTAAGACGGACTTCCTACATTTTTCTTTTGTTTGCTTTTCATTTCATTGTTGTTCAAAAATACCTTTATGACCATATCTTGTTATCTAATTTTGTTCCAAAACCCTTAATAGTCTCTATAAAAAGTCTTTATATTTGTCAGGATGTCAAACTTTGTTTTCAGGTTAACAAAAGCCAACAGTGAGTTTACCCTATCACAAATGTATTAATTTAGATCATATTCTTGCTTTGGAATAATTATTACTTGTTAAATTATTACAAATTACTGCACGTCTTCCGGAGGTGACTCATCTTCGACGAATTGTAGTAGAATGAAGTACATTTATTTACGTTTTTTAATCGCTAGATGTAAAAGGCTTCCCTGCAAAGGTCAAAGGTAGTTGCCATGACAACTATGTCAGCAGTTCCTGCCTGAAGGTGCAGGTGTACCATTAAATTATGGTCACGATAATCATATTGTAATCATAATCTTTTAAGGTCTCGCATAAATAGGCCACATAAAATGACGTGGCGGGTTGGAATTTGCCCGCACGCCAAACGTTCCACACTGCTAGTCTGCTGTCTAACAGTATAAGTCAATTTAATTTTCACCGGAGGGCGAAATTTTGATAACGAATATTTACAGCAAATTTTACCATTATTTGTTTTTGTTTTTTCTTTCCCCATGTATTTACTTCGTTTGCACAACGAACCTCTTTGTATTGTTTACTTTCCCATTTTTTGTTACATTGATATATTGATTTATTTTCATTTGTCTAAATTGGGAGTAATTTTAAATATTTCTAAATATCATTGCTCCTTTCTTAGCTAGCTGAAAGGCACATAGACAGACTGACCACTTGCTCCAAATTACTGTTTGGTCATTTTTATTTAGCTTTCCACCTGTAAAATGTTTGCATTTAAATGTAAATAGTACAAACAATAAAAACTAAATACATGCACATATAGTGTGGTCAAGTACAGAATTAAACCTTAACCAAATATAAAATACTAATTAACATTTTGAGTAATCTACAAAAATCTGTAGTAACACTAACAAGTGAAACTACTGTATATTCATACCTGAAACATTGTCAGTAAACTAGCGATAATATTAAAGTCTACCACATGTGATTCATCTGGTGTGGAAGATAATTAACTTATATTTATTGTTTACGCTAGTTTATGTGTACTTCTGGTGCTGTTAAAATGGTTCTGTGGTTAAAGTCCATTGCCATGACAATGATCTTAACAGTTACACATTATAAGTATGTTTCTGTAGCCCCTCAAACCATTGCAACAATCTTTCACAGAAAATTGTCTTTTAAGCTCTCGTGGGGCACAAGAAATGACGTGACCACATAACTAGTACTGATATCTGATACAACACTAAGTTTTTGCAGTGGTTGCGCTTTTATTAATTTGGTAAAATATAGGCCATAACATTTGAACAGTTTAACTGTGAGAGTTTTAACCTTTAAGCTTAAAGACATACTTATCAGCTTCATAATAATAAACATAAACCCTCCACGGGATAATGTTATATTAACATTAACATTGATCTCGTAAATTTGCATTACATTCATTTTATCCAGTCTGTGGTTCGCCAATCCGTTCTGCAGAAGCGGTGCTGTCATGATATATACAGTATGTGCCGTATTGTAACGAATACACATCAGTGTTGTTCTTGGTGTTTGAAATGCTCCCACATGTTCCACATTTTATGTTTTTTTTTCTGGCTTGCTTTATTTTGTCGTCGACATTTGTCCACGTCCTCTATCCATTGTGTGGGTGATGTAATCGCATTGTGCTACGTTATAATTAGTCCATGCAAAATACCTTGCTTTGAGCCTTTTAAAATAAATAACTACTTAACGCAGAAAAAACAAATTTTGTCTCAACTTGAGAAATTGTTTCACCTTTTATATGATCAAAATGTATCCACTAATCAGACTAAATAAACATTTCAATTCTGTCTATGCTCAATATATGCCAACAGGTTTTATGTGTCTTGACCATTAAAAGAAGGTTCTGTTCAAATTTTATTGAAAATTTGGACAACACTTTATTGCAATTGATGCCCTCGGAACAGCAAACAACTAAAAAACTCAAAAATGTTGTCCAAACATTAGTTCCACAGGAGTGGGTTAGTTTAATTGGGTTAGTTGTGTAACATTTAAATGGAGCAACAGTTATAGTATCTTAAAGAACTTAAAAGATTTATTTTAAGTAATAATAATAATAATACTTTAAGGATCATTCTTAAAGAATTTCAGCTTTGGAAATCAATGAATGCAAATGCCAGAAAAGTTTAGCTAGTGCTTAGACAAAAATTTTTAAAATCACTTTTTGTGTTTGTGCATTTTAGGAGGAGAATGAAAAAAAGGGCCAGAAAGAACTATCAGACTCGGAAACATCGTCATCAGAAAAGTATGGCTAGTAATTATTTACATTATTATTTTTTTTAAACATATGCATAGTGATTTAATGATTTTTCTTTTTTGCCTGCTTATTAGTGTTGCAAGGAGACGAAAAGGTCCTTTCAAACTTATTAAATTTGGGACAAATATTGATGTTTCAGATGAGAGAAAGTAAGTTTCAGTGCAAGCTTGTTAATTATTTTGCAGAAATGGCACCTGAATAGTTTTTTAGTATGTTGTGGAATAGTTGTAATGCAAGAGCGCTCCCTGCAGATGGAAGCTGCAGCTGCAGGAGCTGAGTAAACTACCTGCATTTGCTCGGGTGGTGTCTGCAGGGAACCTTCTCAGCCACGTGGGCCATACCATCCTGGGAATGAACACTGTCCAACTCTTTATGAAGGTGCCTGGTAGTAGAACACCAGGTAAGTAATATAAAGTTGGTTTATCTGTAAAAAAAAAAATACTATATTTACATTGAACCACTTCATTGATTTTGAAAAAATTTATTTAGGTTTTTGTAACTGCATACCACTAACGAACCTCATTGGACCCCTTCTGAGCACCTTCTGCCCAGTGTCTTTCTTTGTTAACATACTAAGGGGGGGTAGATTTTGCTGAACATCGTGATATTAAAAGACTCGTTTTCTGTCAATGACTGACGAGAATTCTTTGTAATAAATTTCATATTGTGATTTTGTTTGTCATTTTAAGTATAGCACGTCTAATATTTTGGATTAGGAGAAAGAGGAATTTTAACCCATATGCAAATAGTATGAAACTAAACAATACCAACTTTAGGCACACACCATCTTTATGGTACTTTACTACCGTTAAACTTTCTTTTATGTATAGTGTTTGCTTATAACCGGATATTTTGATAGCACACTAGTGAAATCTCAACGTTAAAACTTTGTGGTTATCACAGGTCAGCTGGGAATCATATAGTGAGCATAATTGGTTGTGTCTGCAGGGACTCCCACTTGAGCCTCAGCGGTCAAAACGTATGTGGGTGCAGCTGCGAGAATGGTTTATCACAGGGATCGGCCAATGTCTTGTCTTTAGGGCCAAAAATAATGTATTATTATTAGTCTAAAGGGCACCGGTTCAAACCTCACCAATGAAAGATTGCTGGTTAACAGTCAGTTGCTCAGAATGTTACTGTAAATGTAATGAAAGTCACTTTAGATAAAGGCCTCTGCTAAATGTTGTGAATATAAATGTACATGTGACTTGGGGTGTGATGAGATCTCATGTTTAACACCATATTTCTCATCAATATTTCTCATTATTCTTTCTCACTGGATAATAGTTGTGTAGTATGACCTTTTTTTAAACTTTACTTTTTATTAGCTTTTTTCAAATGTATACATAAACATACACACACACACACACACACACATACACACACACAACGACAACAATAAAAAGGCAGAGAGATGGGGCAGATCAAGGAGTAAAATAGGAGTGTTATTACATTATTTGTCAAATGTGAATAAAGAGTAAAATAAATACTGACAAACTACTGCAAAAGTTGGTAAAACAAGTTTCAAACAAACTGAATTGGCAGCAAAATGCAATTTTTGTTTGCATGAGCATTAAATAAGATAGCCAATGCATTTTAGAACTACGTTTATAATACTCTGTTAACAATAAACTCTGCAATAGCACTACTTCCATGCTGTAGATTTAAATAAATTTTCCTGCATAAAGAACTTAACATTAAAACTAATTTGCGTCTTAGATGTGGCAGAAATACAGAGCTGTGATTAACACAGCATTTACTAACTTTTTGCAAGGTCCAGCACACCATCTTCTCTATGTAGTGCACTTATGTAAGTGGCAAATTTTTTTACCCAAAGAGTGCATTAAATGTTTAATAAAATCATTTATAATAATTAGCCCTAGATCACAAATTCCCTAAATTAAGCCCAGTTGCCTACTAACAGTCCATCATGAAAAACACTAACTGTTTCTTCTCTAATATAATTCTTCATAATCATTATGCTATGTGCTCTACTAGCAAAATAAAACATTTTCAATGATGTGTTCATTTTAGGTCATCAAGAAAACAACAACTTTTGCTCAGTAAATATCAACATTGGGCCAGGTGACTGTGAATGGTTTGCAGTGCCTGAGCCCTACTGGGGTGTAATGAGTGAGTTCTGTGAGAAGAACAACATCAACTTTCTGATGGGTTCATGGTGGCCGAATCTGGAAGATCTATATGAGGCTAATGTGCCAGTGTACAGGTTCATCCAGCGCCCGGGAGACTTGGTGTGGCTCAACACGGGTACTGTGCACTGGGTTCAGGCTATTGGCTGGTGCAATAACATCTCCTGGAATGTGGGACCACTCACTGGTATACAAATACTTTAATTTAAGCTTGACCTATAGCTTTGCATTTTTGTTGCAACATGTTGATTTCTTTAAATTAGAGACCCCTGATGCACTCGTATTAAACTATATATACACACTATATATAAATATTATTTATATAGTGTAGCCTAGTGGGTAGAGCGTTGGGCTGGGAACCCAACGGTTGGGGGTTCAAATCCAGGCTCTGCTACACTTAACTCAAGGCCCTTAACCCTGTCTGCTCCAGGGGCGCCATACGTTGGCTGACCCTGCGCTCTGACCCCAACTTCCAGACAAGTTAGGATATACGAAGAGAAACATTTCATTGTAATGACAACTATATCCAAATTCTAATTCTAATCCAAATTCCAATTTTATTTATGTATAGTATCACTTATAGTAACTTTTCATTAATCTTGTAAATTTTACACTGTAATTTTGAATGTTTGGGTGCAGTAGTTTAAAAGCATTTCACTGCCAGTTGTACTGTGTATTACTTTGTATGTGACGAATAAACTTTGATTTGCTTTTAAGAGGTTTGTGTTTCTCTCCTTAAGCACATCAGTACAAGCTGGCTGTGGAACGGTACGAGTGGAACAAGCTTCAGAGTGTTAAGTCAGTAGTTCCTATGGTTCACCTTTCCTGGAATATGGCGAGAAACATCAAAGTATCTGATCACAAGCTCTTTGAGATGATCAAGTAAGTTTTTTAAGATCTTGTCAATTGTGTGTCTCATAATTGTTTATGTTAAATGAATTCCTTTTTTAATTCCATTACGTAAAGAGGGTCAGCGTTACAGTTCAAATCCATCCAAAGATACACTGCAATACTGGGCTGTACAGGGGCTTCAAACTGGAAAACCAACTTAATTGACTATTTTCATTATTTTCTTGTCTGATGTAATCTGGCTTGAAGGCTAGTTTGTAATAATAAGAATGTTAACGATCAATGCAAATTTTAATCTAAATAATGTAAACACACACTACTGTGCATATAATGCACATATAACGGTAAAAGAATACACATGACATGAATAGAGTAATGTTGAATCATATTGTATAATGTATTATATAGTAGGGTTATAATACAGGTTATAATTTGGCACACAAGGCACTGTTGGGAAAGGCATAAAATATACAGCTTGCTAGGTAGTCAGGTAAAAAAACAGCAGCCAGGTAGCAAGTCTCCAGCTTTTTGCTTCACCTTGTCATAGGTAAATATGAATAATTCTGTATTCATATACGAGACGGGAGAGGATTTTAGCTCTAAAGTCTTGAAGCATCGTGCATGTACTTTTAAAAAAAGCTTTTTAGTACTACTATATTTGTGTTTGGCTTTTCTGTTGTTATAAGTTGTTGTGTTCCAGAACTGCCAGTGAATGATTACTATCTGTCCCAAGAAAAGTGCTTTTCAAAGTCTTCTTTTAAAGAATTGATACTTTAAAAATAGAAAAAGCTATAAACCTACTTATATAAAGTCCAGTAATGTAAATAATTAGCACCATCTGCTGATCTTGAGTTTAAACAAAGTTGCCATGTTGCAATGTGGGTAGCCAAGTCAAGTCAACTTTATTTCTATAGCGCTTTTTCCAATAGACATTGTCTCAAAGCAACTTTACAAAATAAAGGACGAACAGAAACCCCTGCTGAGCAAGCTGAGAGCCACTGTGGCAAGGTAAAACTCCCTAAAAATTACAGGAAGAAACCTTGAGAGGAACCAGACTCAACAGGGCCCATCCTTCTTGGGAAAGAAAAAAAAGCAGCCAAACACAAAAAACAAAAAAAGCCAAACACAGCAGGGCCCCATCTCTCTTAGGTGGTTCTGGAGAAAACAGTCACATCAGACAGAAGCTGCACTTAGCACTGTAGCATGTTTCAAGAAGGCAAAGATACACTATCTTGCCTTATCAAATAAGTAAAAATATTTAAAAACTGGCCCTCACACACTTCCTTTCCACTTGCATGAAATAACCTCACAAGTTTTGAACAACTTGTTTATTGTAGTGAAGCACAGGGAAATGCTTCATGTACGAAATTTGTTCTTCAGATTATCTCACAGTATCACAATAATTAATGAGTTATATATTTGCATCTAGTCTTAACCTTGTGGTGTTTTACACAAAATGTGAATTGTATTCATAAGATACATGCCTTATATATATATATAAGTGATATTGTACAACGTGTATTATTAAAATATTGAAAAAACTATTAATTACAAGAATCACATTTTGTTGTGGTTGTTTTAAATAAAGTTTTAAATAATAAGAAAAAAACCTTACATTGGCCAAAAAAATTTAAATTTTTGTGGAACACTGGTAGAAAATTGTTCTTAAATATTTTTTTCTGTCGCTGTCAAAATCACATTTGTATAAATCTGAATAACACGGTCGTTGGTCATGATCGTCTATCTTTAATGGTCACAAATCATTTGTGCTCAAGGATGCGTCATTAAGTCATTTTTGTTTATAAACAATGACCATTGTGACTTGTAGGTTCTGTTTGCTGCGCACACTGAAACAATGTCAGACTGTGAAAGAAGCCCTGGTGAAGGCGGGGAAAGAGACCCTGTGGCACGGAAGGAGCAAGGATGAACCTGCACACTACTGCACCATTTGTGAGGTGGGTCATACTTGAAACTTGAAACATGTAGGTGCATTTGGGAATTGTTTTTATTGTGTGACATTAACAGCATTATGACCTGTTGCAGGTGGAAGTTTTCAACCTTTTGTTCGTCACAAGTGATAGCTATTCTCGAAGGACATTTGTGGTTCATTGCCAGGACTGTGCTCGCAAGGGCAGCAGTGACCTGAAAGGCTTTGTTCTGCTAGAACAGTACAGAATGGAGGACCTCATGCAGGTTTACGATCAGTTTTCATTAGTAAGTCCTCATCTTAACATTTTGATGAGCTGAAACTTGGAGTGCTGATAGTTACATGATTTTATTTCCATTTTTCACAAAGCCTTTAAATTTGTAGAATGTGTGTAGTTTGTTTACTTTGAGTTTTTGAATGAAACTGTTAAAGTAATGTTAATATAAAAAAACAAGTTGAGTTTGAATACAAGCACAGTTCCTCATTGTACTTAATGTCACATCGTACATTCAGTGTGCTTATAAGATCTGTCTAGCAGGTTTTGTAGTAGACTGGGCCAGACAACACTTAGTAAAATAACAAACAGGTTTTAGCAAGGACTTTTTTTTCCTGATTTCAAGTTTTCACCCTGGCCATTATTTAGTGGTTAGATGGCATTTAAGCCGATTGCAGCTGTATATAACTTGTAGGTTGTAACTTCGTTACATTTTCAGCATTTAGCAAATGATTTTATTTAAAAAGACAATGTTCAGTGTGAGCACCTTAACAATTAGGTTGTAACTTTGAGTACTTCAGTTACGTTTTCTAAGCTTGACTTTATTGGAATAAATTGTTTTAAATATTTATCAGAATGTGCTGCCTACATTGTTTTATTACGTATGCTTTTTTTTAAACAGAAATTGATATTTCACTATTAAAATATCACGATTTTGACTTGTTTCTTGTTTTGAAGTTGTTTTTCTTTTCATTTTAGGCTCCTCCACTGCATTCATCATCATCTTGACATTAAGACTGTAGTAATTATTGCATTACAGGATTCTTCTCAAATGGACCATTTATGATATTCAGGAAAGTCAGTGCAGTCTGGTGCTTGGCTTGTGTCCTTAGTGACGGCCCAGGGCTGCCAGCTAAAGCAGCTGTGTATGTCTATGCAACCCGTTTGGAAAAGTGCAGCACGTCTTGTTGACCTACAGGGGGCAGAAGGAGGATGCACGTTCTCTCACTTGACTGCTTCCTCCTATATTGTTCAGCTCTGCTTCTCCAGAGAAGTGAAATTTAAATACAGGGGAGAAATTATGGGGAATTTTTGTATATATTGTCTCACAACTGGCTTCGTTACTTAAAAGACTACTGACTTGAGATTTTTCCCTTTCTTCTTTTATCTTTTTTGTATTATGTTAATGGGCTGATACACAATTTTTTTTTCTTGTGTCTCAAAAGTTGTCCCTTATGTGAGGGGAAACTAGCCTAGCTGGTCTTTTTTGTATGGTAGATAGCAATTTTAGCACCTCTTTGGAAGTCAAAATCTACAAAAAAAATTTGTGTGAAAATTAGGTGATATAATTTTTTTACTGCTCTTATGTTTTATTGGTCTTGTTATTATAAATACATGATGTTCAATATTTTGTTTATGTAAGAAAAAGTAAAAATAATGAGGAAGAAAAACAATTACCAGCCAAGTCACAAAGCAAAAATTTATTGCACATAGACTGAGGAATAAAGTAAAAATTGTGATCTCCCCCTTCCCCCCCCCCCCCCTTTGGTTGTTTCTAATCTTGATGTACATTTACACTATTTATAAATACATATTTATTGCTTTGAAGATATTTGTTGATGGAATGCTGTTATTTTTTCCCAGAGAACCTGCCATTACATTTGAAGGAGTTTTGTCGTTTAAACGTTACTCCTGCATTTTCTATATAGAATTAAAACTGCTTAGCAAGCATTGTACAGAAACCATGAAATTTTTATTGTTTGAAAACGTTTTATGAGTTATTAAAACAAGTTGACAATATGCTTAAGCACATCTTATTTAAAATGTTTTTGACGTAATGAGTAATGTGGGTTGCATTTGTGCATGTTGATACTTTGTTGTCATGGTAGTTAATAAGTTATTGGAATATTATTGAGCTATTATCCTAATATGTTTGGCTGAGCCATCTTGCAAAGCGTATTTTGAAAAACCTAAGACTAATATCCGGGTGGTGCGTAGTCTCCCCTGGACTAGCCTCCATTTTAGACAAAGGTTTTTCACAAGATTTTTGCAATTTATTTAGTTCAAATGTATACATTTATTTATAGATCTATTCGCAGCGTGTCTATAACCAGTATATGGTGTATGCTTTATTAATTGAGCATAAATGTATTGTCAGTTCCTTTTGATTCAATTCACTTTGGTGGCCAATTTGTGTAGCACCAGTATAGATGCCTGTTTATAAAATTATAAATTATTTTGTATGGCTTTGCTGATTTGATACAACTGCTGTAAATATATAATTTTGTTAAAAAAATGTATTCATCAACTCAAAATGGTTATTGCAATTTAGAAAAACCTTTAAGTATTTAATTTTGAAAATATCTTAATGTCCAGTGTCCAAAAAAGAACCCAAACAAAACTATATGTGGGAACTATTGATGTGAAGGGTGTACAGTGCATCATTAGCAAATTAAATAACAAACACATGTTAGCGAACTGATATTTATTGGAGTTATTTAAGCTTATAAAATGTTATACATCATTGCAGTATACTTATGCTTCTAAAGAGTTAGCTGTTAAATGTTGTTGATGAGATGGATCTGAAACCCAGCAGACAATGTAGCTGTAGGCACGCTAACACAGATATCTACACTGCATGCCAGGTACAGAACGATCTCGTGCCAACTTTCAGTTGTTTTTTTCATACCCATGGACCCTAATTTCATTATGCTTCTACACCACTACAAGTGTGCAGTGAAGATCGCATCCTTTCACCTGCATGAGACAAGTTCATATGTGGATCAACCTTATTCATGGTAAGCCATACCTTGTTCAGCATTTTTCCACTAGTACCTTCCCATTCCCATGATGTTTCAAACAGCGTCAAACGGTATTAGTTGGATAACAAAGGGTGTAGACTTGGCAGACAACAAGGTTTTAGGAAGCACAGCAAAAGGGAAAGTGAATGAAACCCTCTAGAGACCCAGTAGCCAGATGTAGCTGCTGACGAGCAGACAGGACCTACACTGACTACTGAGCAGCTTATGGGCTCCCGAATTCTCAGCAAACTTGAATGTTTTATTAGAAAATAAGCATATTTGCAAAAATTAAGTTTTACATTTTTGGCATTCATTAATTTCTGATTCATCTTGAAAATACTAGAACTCAAGTGTTAAAATTCACCCCAGATAAAATGCAAATCAATCTTTGTACATCATTACTCATTCACTTAGAAGGGGCAGTTAAAAGTAGCTAATAAACATTGAGATAATTACTAAACAATGACATACAATTCATCTGATTAAAGAGATTCATTTCTGATTACAAAAAAATTCCACCTCCACTGACAAACCAAATAAACCTTCTGATCAAAACAGCTGCCTATAGGATGTACTGTCAATAAAACTTGATTTAATACAATTGTTTAAAGTATTTCTCATAATTCTTTCCTCACCCTAGCAAGCCTGTGTATAAAATGTATAAATTACAGCAATAATTTATTCAGTATTTTCCTCCCTTCCAGTTGCATCTGACTAGGCACTGTATACCATAATACTTTTTTACAGACTAGGTCACCACGTCTTTCTTCAACCTGTAGTGGTATGGGAAGCTGTGTATCTACCGACCAAATCAGCATTGCCATTGACCATATTTATTGACCATGTTTTTGTAGTAAAATTATGGGGAGGACATGCTCCAGAAAGAAAGCCTCAGATCATTTTTATGCCCCAGATCATATGTAAATATA
>JAOUQU010000010.1:37037-48424 GCA_028566735.1 Ammoglanis amapaensis
AAGTTTAGACTTAAGTCCATTCTTAGCAGCATTCTTAAGAGTAATCTTAAGAAGTTTGATAAATACGGGCCCTGGTTTATAAGTACTACATGTAATGGGTGTTTATGGTCCAGTATTCAAAGCCAACCATTGCCACAGCTTAATAAGATAGTTTCTTACTTACTTTTGTGGCTTTTAAGATATATTGTCAGTGAAGTAATTTAGTTAAGATGTTATTAAAAGGGGAATCTTGCTGGAGTCTCGAAGTCTGAAGATAATTTTCAAGTCTGTCTGCCGTAATCTCTCTCAAATAATCTATAATTCAGGACGTCATTTGTTCGTTAACGAGACCCATTAGCTTACTTCATATGTTGTAAATGTATGTAGTATGAAGTATGTTGTAAAGAATGAGTAGTTTAAGGGGTAACTACTTGTACATTTATATGTTGCTCTGATGCATGTCTTACATTTTTTCAGATTAAGGCAGAGGATGGCCAGCCGCTCTCTGGAGTTCTTCTGTCTTTAAGTGGTGGAAACTTTCGCTCAAATCTGCTCACTCAGGACACGGGTCTCCTCCCTTTTAATAACCTGGTAAAGACCTGTTTCAATCAGAAAACCCATCAACATCAGTATTTAAAATTATATTAAGAAAACAAATGCAGTAATTTTGTACTTTGTGTTGGACATTTTAAATTACAATTGAAGTATTTGAGACATTTTCATTCATCCATAGGCATTAATATCTGATCTTTTAGGTCTAAGTATGTAATATATACTAAGTATGTTAGGCCAAATTATCTAATATAATTTTCTTACAGAGTCCTGGGCAGTACTACTTCAAACCCATGATGAAGGAGTTTCGCTTTGAGCCATCTGCACAGATGATCACAGTAGAGGAAGGACAGAGTCTTCGTATTCCCATCATTGGCTTCAAAACTGCATACAGGTAAGCGTAGCTAAAGATGTATATATACAATGTACATATGTCTTTATTTGAACCCAAAATGTAAGACTATCCATTTTTCTTTTTTATTAGTTATGTTTTATTGGAATGTATCATGTAAAATCAGATTTTTAATCTTTTTTTAATTATTTACTGAAATGAACAAAATGCTCGATGTTTGATAATTTTCTTTTTCTGCTCTATAGTTGCTATGGCATGGTGCAGTCTCTGAGTGGTGATGCTGAGCAGGGGGTGGCTGTTGAGGCAGTGGGGCGTGGAGAGTGCAGCATATACAGTGAGGATACAGTGACGGACGAAGCAGGTCGCTTTCGACTCCGAGGCCTCCTGGTAAAACTAATATATAGTCATTTATTGTTACTTAAATAATTTTGAACAGGAATCATAAAAATTTAAGTGATTTCTAAATGTTGACATGGCAAAATAATAATAAGACATTTATACAAAATTGAAATTACAAGATTTTGAAACCTTTTACAATAAGCTGTAGCTGTGGAAGAAAATTTAAATTTAAAACGAAGGCCAAACTATAAATGTCTCCTGAATTAACAGTTGTTTTACATTTCTTTATTCTCAAAAACAGAGTTTAGCTAAAAATGTAATCATGTCATCTTTCAGTACTTATTATACATACTTAATATAATTAATAAGTACTTATAAATTTGTATGTGCTTGATTGGGAGGTATTTTATGAAACAAACAAAAAAATAAGTTAGTGATGTTACCAGCCATGTTGTGTGATTAGTATGATGGTATGCCATGTTTAATAAATTCTGTAAAGCACCATGATATAATAGTAGCAGCAGTCCTTAGAACGTTGGAGAAAAACTGCTCCAAAAGAAATACATTCTTATTCCCAGCTGCCTTTATGATGTAAGTGGCAATAAAAATGTACATGAATGTCCAACATGTATGTAGAAGAACAGGATTGTTATTTAGTTATTTTACAATTACAATTTATAATTCTGCAATTTTTGCTGTGTGAATGTTTGTAGCCTCACTGTAATGTGACAGAGAACAAAAATGTTATCATTTTAACAAGTCTTGAACTTTTAATTATTTTTTACTGAAGTCATATTTTAAGCTTTTTAAGGATCACAACTTTTTGATAAACACAGAGAAATACAAGAATCCTAGCCCTGGAGCGGCACACTCAAAACTTCATTTACTAAACTGTAAACTAAAAGTTTTTACTGTTTTTGTTACTTTGTGTAATTTGCTAAATGTATGTTATGTAAGTATAATTTTTTATACACAAGTTCTAATTCGTTGGCACAAGTGTAATATGCAAATTAATGGTGAGGTAATAATGTTTGGGGAATTAAATGATGATCCAACTTCACAAGTCTTGTTAATCATTTAAAAATGTTTAACAGCATAACATTTAACAGTCTAATGAGAAATTATGACACTTATTTATAAACAATGGTTTTCTGAAATACTTTCAAGCTCATATGGCTACATTCACTACAGTTGTTGACTCGACAAATGCTATAAAAAAATGATTGTCACAGAAAATTTCATCTCAAGAGTCTTCTAATCCTTGAAAGCCTTAATCTGTCATGGTATGTGACTTAAGTTGCTTTGTAGGTGTATTTTGGAGGCATCTTTCAAATTAAATAAAAATTAGTAAATAAGTGATTTAGTGTGTGTTCATCTAGATCAGTCTCCTATTAAAGATGTATGATGTAAATGTGAATTAGATTAATGATTACGAACTGATTTATGCTGCTAAAGTCTTTTGAATTCATATTGTTTTGTAATATTTTTTTAATTGTTGAAAATTACTTTACAATTGGCATTTACCAGGACTATTTTCTTTTTTTAATAAACCCAGCCCAGATGCAGCTACATCATTCAGCTGAAAGGAGAGGGTAATGACCACATTGAGAGAGCACTTCCTCAGCACAAGTCTATAGAGGTACAAATCAAAAATACAACTGTTTTTATCTGCTACAGTATAAATAATGTCAGTAACCATATTTGTTGGCACATTCAAGGTTGGTAGCAGCGACATAGAGGGTGTCAACATTATCGCTTTCAGACAGCTCAATCAGTTTGACCTTAGTGGAAATATCATTACTTTACCTGAACATCTACCAACTCTATGGGTATGAATATTTCTTTTTGGGAGAATAAATTGATGATGATATTAAATTAAAAGGCAAAGACCAACGCACCTTTTTTCAGGTTAAGCTTTATAAGAGTGACAACCTTGACAATCCTTTCCAAAGTGTGCCTCTGGGCCAATCGCTTTTCTTCCATTTCTCCCCCCTTCCACGTGATGGAGAGGTAAGGTTGGCCTAAATACTAGTGACTTTTTTTGTCAGATGTACAAGGATCTTCTTGTAATTTAAGTGTTTTTCTGCTTTTTACAGAATTATGTGTTAATGTTGGACACCACTCTCCCTCGCTCCCAGTACGACTTTAAACTCCCTCAGGTCTCCTTCACGTCTTCAGGCTACCATAAACACATCACTCTTACATTCAACCCTAATGTAAGTACTTAACCCAGACATGAAAAAGAAAAGTTCGGCTCATCTGGTAATCCACATGAATTTTGTTTTAACAGAGGAAACTTCCAGATCAGGAAGTTGCTCAAGGATCCTACATTGCGCTGCCTTTAACTTTGATGTTATTATTGATGGTGTATAATCATGAAAGGGTAAATATCTTATTTGTTTTTACAGTAGCTTGGTTAAATCCCAAGTATGTTTCATTGGCTTTGTATGTACGACAGCTGTTAAAAGTAGAAACCACGAATGAAATGAATGATTCTTGTATATTTAGAATTAGATAACCAATTCAGTCATCTTAGTTTAAACATTTTGGGTTTAGTACAAGTTTTAAGCATAGTACAATTATGTTAAGTATACAGTTAGTACAGTTATGTTAAGTATGTTTAGGTCAACAGCTGTTCATGTCATTGTGAGTTCAACATCATTTGTAATGTGGATTAGTTCAGTGTTTAATAGTGCTATTTCGGAGTGAAGCAGCCCATAGTATTATTGTTAAACTGACTTTTTTTTATATATATATATATAAAATGTGTGTAACAAAACCGTCTTTGCAACATTAATTCAACAGTTTTGCTGTGTGTTGTCTTTCTGAAAGCAAGAGCCAATCTCGATCTTAACTGGGGAAGTGCCCCTACAAAGTGTCTCTAATATTTGCTGTAAAGCAAGTGTAGGGTCCAATGTGTTCAGGGCAGTGCATTTTTTACCCTACAGACCACAAGGGTGGCAGAGAGAACCTTCATTCACCTTATAATAATTACTTATTTAATCTTCTTAAACATTATGAAACAATTACTGTATAGTGTGTTTAATGTCTTGTACTCAAGTTACCTCACATAACATTAGGATAGTTGTAAACCTGATTTTGCAAGTTTAGTTTACCTGTTTTAATTACCTCTTGTTTACATTTTTGTATCACTAATTTTAAATCTAAAATCAGAAATAGACTAGGCAATCAAATCCACTCTGTTTCGATAAACATTTTCGTATGGCAAAAAATAATCTCTAAGAAGTTAACTCCAAGTGTTTTAGTGTATTCTGTGATTAAATTACATTTTATTTCAAGTTTTCAAGTAGATTTGTTTCTGTATACAACATATTCTAACAGTAAGTGTTACTGTTAGTAACTATGCTAATAATATACCATTTTGTGATCTTCAGGTGACCCCACTCTTCCTACGATTACTCAGTCGAATTCAAGGTGTGCGCAGCCTGGCACAGTCTAATAACGACACACAGGCTATAGACGATGCCAAGCGACAGGCCAAACGACCCAAGACACGACGCACATGAGATCCTAGAGCCACTGAGTAGAAACTGAGAAATGTTCATACTATTGAAGTATTCCTTGGTATCATGACAGCTAATGCTTTGAAAAAGATGCAGAGACCAAGGATTCAGGGCCATCGTGGTCCCACGTGGACTTCAAGTTGTATCTGGAATGTGTGGAAATGTTTTAACAATCGTGTTTATTTATGTATGAATGTAGATACTCTGGGTGGACTTTGGATCTGAACCATTTAGTAGAGACTAAGGCTAATCACTGACTCAAAATTGATGCTGAATTATTTAATAATAATGTTTGTAGAATAAGGTTGCCCAAAATTAATGATGTAAGCATTATTTCGTTTTGATGATGCTGGATAATTTCATTTTTATATTTGAATGTTTTGACATTTTGTCTTAACAAATGTTAACATATACTGACAACCTATTTTGATTATATTGATATTGTATTAATTGTATGTAATTTTTTGTGTGAATACAAAGTTTTGCATTATGAAACATTCCTCAAATGTTTTATAATTTTTACATATCTACAAAACGATATCCCAGTATTTCATTATATGGCTTCATTAACTAATGATACATTACTTTTTGAAATGCATTACTGTTTCAGTTGGTCCTGATCCAAGTCGTTAGGCTGCATTTCATATTATGGGCAGCAGCAGAAAAAAAAGAAAAATAAAGTCTTGATGTGTTTCATTGTGTATTGATATGATTTATATTCAAGTTTATATATTTGACTGTCATTAGTATTTAAAATTCCCAACAAGTCAGAAAAAGGTTTAGTCAGTTTTTATTTATTTAAGAATAAGGAAGGAGTTTTATTACAATTGTTGTATACATTTACATTTTTTTCCATAAGCAGACATTTTAATTGCTTATATTTTATTCTTAAGTCAAAAACTAATGTTAGAATATACATGATCTTTTTAAAGACAGATGTTTGGATGAACAAATCCTAAGTGATAACTTTTTTTCCTGGTAGTAATTCTCATATAAACATTGTGGCTGTTATTATACAGGGTGTCTCAAAATCTTACTAACAGCTTATTGCTCACTTGATGTTTTTTACCAGGTGTCACACCACCAGACTTTTTTATAGTGAAACTTTAAAGAAAAGTCTACACTGAAACCTGCGACCGCTAAACTGAGAACCGCCATGAAAAGAAAATGCACAATGATGGAAAAATAAATGTTATTTTATTTATAATTATATTTCTTTGCATTATCAGTAGTGCGTTTACCAGAATAGAGGCCAGTTTGAAATCAGCTATTAAACAAAGAAATAATATCTGTATATTCCATTACATTTTTAAATGTATTTTAATGAACACTACCTTAATGGTTATTTAAAGTGTGTATACATTTTGAGACTCACTAATAGAAAACTTAAAGCTATTTATTATAGTCCAAATATTGTAGTTAATTTAGAAATATTTTTGGATATTTACAGGTGTAGATGTGAACAACTTCCTCAGTGATGTTGCCACACCCAGTCCTCACTGTTGAGCAAGTAGTGGTGAAACACAGTTAAGCATTACTTACTCTGTGCTATGCAGCCAGAAATTATTCTGTTGGGGCCCCATAAGATATAAAATAATAATAGATGGCCCTTCTGATCACTCTTCTTTACTAAAATGTTATGACACCAACAAAAAAATTACAAAACCAAAGCATTTTCCAAATTAAATCCCAAAAGTACACATATCAACTATGTAAATAGTTAAATATAACTGTGATGTAATTATCACAAAAACTGGTAGACTAGCGGGTTTAGCTTGCTGTGAAAACAGTATATAATTGGTATTATCCTATATAAGTATAGCAAAATATGAAAACTGGCCTAAGAGAAAAACTTTGAAATCCTTATATGAAATCCTATATAGGGGTTGGACAACGAAACTGAAATACAATTATTTATTAGTATGGTGTAGGGCCTCCTTTTGTGACCGATACAGCGTCAATTCGTCATGGAATGACTTATACAAATCCGGCATAGGGGTCAGAAGGATTTTAAGCCATTCTTCTTGGCCAGGTCACTACGTAATGCTGGTGGAGAAAAACGTCTTTGGTCCAAGACCAAACCAAGTTCCCGGGCTGAATTTCGACCCCAGCAGGGTGATTTCTTTTAGTTATTTTCTTATTTTAGTTATAATGCACCAAAAGTCTTGTCTTACACGACACTGAAAGAAGAGATCTAAATCCTCATCTTTATGATCGCAAAATGAGCTCCTAACAATATCAAATTTAAATCAGGTCTATATAAAAGAATTAGACCGCGGGAGATCATACAGAGATGCAGTGAACTCCATCATAGCAGCGCGTTGTTTACGCTGCTAAATGAAACCGGAAAAACGTCACCGGGATCCGCGAAAACGGCGAATTACAGCGGGCGATGTTTACCCTGTTAAATGAAACCGGAAATACGTAATCGGGTTCTGTGAAAAAGGTGAATTGACTTTGTAGGAGGAGAGGAATAACAGCCCTTCTGCAACGTGCGTAGAGAAGCTTTTTGGTCCGGCCCTAAATTTATATTTATTTTAAATACGGTTATTCCAAGTAGAATTATGCACCGCCATACACTGCAGTCAGGTTTAAGACATTTATTTAAGCCATATGTGTGCTGCAAGCCCTTTCTCACTAAGGTAAACAGCGTTTTACCACTTTAATATTATTTGTGTTGGCTACTGATAAAACCATGTAACAATAATGTGACTGTTAAACTAACACTAATATAAGATTCTTTTTCGTCTTGAGCTTAAACGCCATGTTGATTTTGTTAAAAATAAAAGCCAGTATAAATCTGAAGCGTGAAAAAGCTTCTGTTTAAATGGAGGGTGTGAACTTTACTGGGTAGGTCAACTGTAACCTAGTGAAAGAATTAGTCTTAAATCAAAGATTGCATTGCTTACTTTGACACACTTTGGACACCTGAGTAAAGCCAAGAATATTAAACTGAACTCGTAGCAGTTGAGAAATGTTTATTAAAAAGAAATATTTATTATCCAAACATTTGAATTGATGTGCGTGGTTTAATCTGCACGAGTGCCCTTGTGATATTTTGTTTTCTTCAAAAGGCTTAC
The DNA here is from genome assembly GCA_028566735.1 of Ammoglanis amapaensis. NCBI lineage: Eukaryota > Metazoa > Chordata > Actinopteri > Siluriformes > Trichomycteridae > Ammoglanis > Ammoglanis amapaensis. The sequence goes on from JAOUQU010000010.1 coordinate 44,864, forward strand.
ATGTGAGGTGAACTAGAGACCCAAAATTAAACATGACAATGTTTTATGTTGAAAAATAGAATATTACATTTTAATTGAAAAGTTAAGTACTCAAATTGACTTAAACTCAACCACACTGATTACACATACCAACTATAATTCACCATTTCCTGAGCTACACCTACTTATTTTTAGGATACAAAATTGCTGTTTGTTATAATAGTTTTTTTCAGTCAGCACTAACAATGGTCTTGTACAATAAAGCAACCAACAATAAACATATAACATGCACATAATCGATCCAATAAAAAATACATGAATTTGAAAAGTTTTAACATATTGATATTTACAGTGTTTTGTGTTTTGTTTGTTATTGAAATGTAATGTACTGTAATGATAGTTACTTACTCGTGTGAAAGAGGGATTTATATGTGCTAATTTTGCTTTATTTATGTAAAACTTCCCAAATATTAAATAAATAAGTAAATTGATGATATATTTTTTATGATAATAAATAAAAGATATTGTTTTTTAAGAGAAATAACCTTGTCTCATCAATTCTTTACACTCTTGTACCGCAACCAGGGCCACTTTTGATGTGTTTGAGGACGGATTTTATTGACCCCAGGATTTAGCAGGGCAACTGTCATAGATCAGCTACCTTATAGCTGGCAATCGCAGATAATTAATTTCCTGCACAGTAATTCGCTCCTCATCAGCTCTGATAGTTTTAGGCAATTCATGGCTGCAGCAGCGTAACCCCATAATTGTCCGGCAATCGGGAAGCATTTTAGCCTGGAGTCCGTTCTGCAATTGGCTCCACCTCCTTCTGCGATAGCCGCCTGTTGAGTCTCTACCAGATGAAGAGATTCATCAGGTTCACCCCAAAGGGTAGGGTTGCCAGGAGTCAACCATTACAGGTGGATGGTGTTTGGAATTTAGTTTCTCCCACCTGCATGCCAAACCCTCCTGTTGCTTTCTCTCATGCTTCCCCGTCACTCCTCCCCAATCCTCAATGATCACGAGGATTATGGTATTGCTTTTCAACTTTGGAAAACCATTGATAAAATATATGGCTACATGAGACCATGGTCATCCTGGAATGGGCAGAGAACCAAGAGCCATTGGACCCATTTTAGAACGGTGGGAATGAAAAGGTCTCTATTAGGAATCAGGGTTTGGTCAGCGGCTTTGCGAATGGCCTTTTAGGATGTTCCAGGAGTTGGGAGGAAAATGATCTGAGAGAGGTCATTTTCCAGTTAGTGTATTCTATCGAGAGCATTGGGCTTGGTGTTTAGAACTTTGCCAGTAAAAAAGTAGGAAAGGGTGAAAAACAGGACTCAGCTTGTCAGTGATTCATTTGTCACGCTGATGTAGACAAGCTTTTAGTTGAATAATCTTGCCTCAGTCTGAAAGCTGATCATGTGTTTTTCTGGGTTCTGTTATCATGGGCCTAAAAAATTTGATGGGGCCATAAATGCGCCTTATTAATTTATTTTATATTGGTCATTTGCCATAATAAGCCTATATGCCTCGGGCCACAGAAAGTGTTGGCAACCCTGAGTTTATGTATGTGTAAATGTATATAACCAATTGCTGACACCATTCAGTTCACATGCTTTATAAAAATGTATGTTTAACAAATGAATAAGTTAAGATTATGATGATTTCTTTTTCAGATGATTGTGCAGGATGTCTCTATAGCCAGACCTTTGACATTGTGTGGTTGTACAAGAGTGGAATTGCACTCGCAGACACAATGCAGAGCTTTTCATGGAACATCAAAGGTAAGTACAATCAGTCAACACTGTTAGTTCTGTATTTTCTTTAGGTTATTAAACATGTATTTGGTTGTCTTATCACATGACATTTGCTTTTGTTAGTTTTTTTTCTTTTTTTGGATACTTTTTTGTTTGTCGAGACATCGACCCCATTCCAATTCTAAATTATCTGATTTGGCCATAAACCTACTATTATTTTAGGAAGGGCACACCCGGTGCCTTGCCATGACCTAAACACTTACATTTATTTTTTTAAATAGGAATTTTACATAAATAATGTGTGCTTCAATGGAAGATTAAACAGGTACAGTCTACTGTCTAAGAGACAGTACACACCTCCACACACTGCAGGTTTTCTATTCAGTTTATGCGTCTTGAAATGACGCCTCAACATTATTGCATGGGTACGTTTTTTAGCTCCATTCACTTTCATTCATTTTTAGAAAGTTTGGGATATTGATGTTTTATTTATAATTCGTCCTATGTTTTAAAAAAACGACTTTGTAACAGAATGTTTATTATTTAGAAGAACATGCAGCATCGGTGAACTCCATCGTTGTGTTTTGAATTTAAAGCTGACTCACAGAAATAATCAAAATCATCTTATTTATAATTCTGTAATAAACAAAATGACAGTTAGTTTTATATTAACACGTCTTGGAAAAACTAACTAAAAAAAATACAAGAAGATATTTTGGAGGATTCAGATTTAGCAGGACCCCAGCAGGAAGTTTCAATGACTTCAGTGGCCACGGGTATATAAAACCAATCACTGCTTTTACAAATATTTGTGAACTTTTTGTTCTGAGTAATGCATTATGATAGGATGTCACCTCATGAAGAGGTCCAGAGTGGGGCCAGTTGATACTGAAGTGCTTAATTCATAGAGGTCACTGACTTTCTGCAGTGTCAATTTGTAAAGACCTTCAAACTTAATAGGACTTTCATATCGTCTCAAGAATAGTGCATCAAAATCTTCATTACAATTGGTTTTCATTTAAACCACATATAAATGAATATATAGAACTGTCATTAAAACAGAAATTACACCTGTTTTGGCATGTCATTATTCTTGTTTTTTTATGTTTGATTTTAGTCATTGGCTGTGAAACAGACACCCCAGGCTGCAGAAGAGGAGGTTGGATCTTTCACCAAACTTATTGAAGCCATGGGATTTACTGGGCCACTCAAATACAACAAATGGGTATGATTTATTGTTTTTTATTTTTTTATATGTTTCCTCCCATAGTCATTTAATTGAAGGGGATACTGAATTGTACTTGACTGTGTTCAGTATAACTTGTGAGGTGATAAAACTTCTGTAATGAGTAACCTTTCTTGTCACGAATGTAACCAAAGTCACTTTAAAATAGGGTTGTATGAAATATTTACATACAGGACCGGAGAGTTAGACTGTCCAGTTCTGGCCGGAAATGAAGCCACTGTGCCGGATATTCAACCAGAAAATTTTTTATTGTTAATAGTCACATCATCAGTTCAGCAGCTGGACAAAATACAGATTGGTCGGCGCACTTTATGCTTTTTATAAATTTGCGAACAGTGCTTGTGGCTGCTCATGCACACTGGGTCCCCGCACACAATGTTCGTAAGATGTGCGCACATGCAGAAATTAACCACAGATCCTACGAAATGAAGGGAGGGAGATGTGTGTTTTGTTCGCGTTTTATTTATTGTGCGCCACTACAATACATACAGTACTAGAACTGACGGCAAATAATCGATTAATCGTTGGTCGACCCAAAAAATTACTAGTCGACCAAATTCCATTGGTCGATTGGTC
>JAOUQU010000010.1:157234-167625 GCA_028566735.1 Ammoglanis amapaensis
ACACACACACACACACACACACACACACACACACACACACACACACACACACACACACACACACACACACAATGTGCACATATGAAATGAAACGACAGATTAAAAGACCTGAAGGTTTTTTCTACCTGCATTCAAAAGATTATATGCAATTATTTATGACAATGGCTTATTCAGCTAGTGTGTCAAATGTACTGCAATGTTGGTCTTAAAGAATTTTGTGAATTTGATAAATTCGAAAAATTATTCAAAATTATTCACAAACTTTTGTATCACTTGTTTAATCAAGCAAAAAGACAGTTAACAGTAAGGCCTGATTACTTCTGCTTCATCTAAAAGGTTTCACAGGGGGTTGCGATCAGATTGTGTACCTACTTAATACTAAACTTGGCTTTATGGACCTTATGGTCCTATGTGTTAAGGAGATATTTTTTCTCTATAGAGATTCTTTTTGAGTTGGATTCAAACTTACACTAAACAGAGTATGGGGTGTGGTAGATAACCTGAATTAAAATTAAACATATATGCGAATCAGTATACAGGCTTTACTACATAGTTGCATAAATAAACAAACAAATAAATAAATAAACAAAACTGTTGATCAGAGTTCAAATGTCAGTGTCATATTTCAACGATTATTGCCCTATAACACTCACACCCATCACCATGTACTGCTTTATGAATAATGTTGCCTCTCATCATGGACCCACCGCAGTTTGTGCATTGTCCTAGGTGCACAATGAACTATGGCATAAACACCACACTTCAACTGGCTTCTACACATTTAGACAAAAAAAACACATGGGAAGCTGAGCATGCTGGGACTGAACACCTCTCTCTGCAACTAAGAAGCAGCCTTTAGACCAACAACAGTTTCAACAGTGCGACAGCTACATTCCACAGACCATCATACTTCTCAACTCTGTTAATGACCTGTTTACCTTAAAATGCTAGATTGAAAAATATATTGTTGTATTTATTATAGGTGTTTAGTATTGTACTGCTATTTACCTGCACTGTAGTAATGTTACCCTCTGTGTTCTGTGTTGCGTTATCATGTAGGAACGTTGTTCAGTTTCAATATGTACTAGAATGTAGGTGCAATGACAATAAAACCTTTCTGACTTTCTCTCTGACTTGAAAAAGAATGTTCACGTCAACGGGAACCATTACATACTGATTACGCCACTACTTAGGGCACAATTTAAAAAGCAAAAAACAAAACACTTGTTAGACGAGAATAAATTGCGAGTCTGTGCATCCTATGATGGAAAAATATTTTGTATGAAGAATCTGAAACGGCAGGTGGCGCTCTTGAGCTGTAAAAAAGCATAAAGAACCGAACCAGCACATACTCAACGTTATTCAACCTCAGGACATGCAACACTCATACCAGACAATTAAAGCGTTTTAGTTTAAAGCATGTAATATGGGAGCCTTCCGTTTACTCCCATATTATGTTTATTTAAACATTACATGTTTATTTAAACATAATATGGGAGTAAACGGAAGGCTATTATTGGCTACACTATGGCTGTTTTAAAACTTTATATCGTTGTCAATGAACATTGTTTTAACGTATATGACATTAGCTGTTATAAAATGTCATGGTGAAAAGTTTATCGACTAGCATCCAGTAATTAAAACTTGTAATTGTATAAACTATACCAACAAAATATAATAATAATAATAATAATAATAATAATAATAATAATAATAATACATTAGTGATTATGATGAAAAGAGATAATCACACTTTATAAATGTGAAACAATTACTTGTAAATGACTAACAACTAACAACGTTTTAAAATATAAGCAATATCCTGCACCTTTACTAGTTAAAAGTGACATACGGAACAACACACTGCAAACAGTTGTAAAATCTTTGCAGGTTTGCAACATGTATACTCTTTATATACATACCATCTAAGTTTTTTAAATTCAGAATCGAATACCAACACACAACGCCAGAAATGATTTGTATAACTTCACAATAGAATTTTGTGTATACATTTTGTGAACGACTAATGACCTTGAAACACATTTCCAGTGGAGCATGACGAGAATGGTAGATATCAGCACATTTTTAAACTATCCAAACGTTCCGCGACAAATTATTTGCGACAGAGCTTTAATATTCTTATAGAATATAACGGGAAGTATTTATATTTTCGGTATCTTTGGGCTACAGATCATGCCAAAAATAATTTTATTTACTTGCATAATCAGTATGATGTAGGACAGTTCCTGCCCTACTAAAGTTTACGCATGTGTCTCCTAAATGTTTTAGTCTGCATACATAAATATACCTATCTATTAGCATCCTATAAATTTCATAAAAGTGATTTAATTACTAGTTTATTTCTGTCTGCAAAAAATTTTGCATTTCAAGAGCTAAAGTAGTGCTGGTCTTGGTCTGATCCCGATTTTTTGACAAGAGCCACATGTGCTCAACACTGACCACATCTCTTATACAATATCATCTTAACTTAGCTTATACAAATAGATCACTTTTGTACTCATTATCACATGACTTCTGGTCGAGACATACATTCAAAAATGTTTTTAAAAATGTACCACGTCAATTTTAGCTAAATTATGTAACATTTGCAAAACAACACATCAATACGTAAAAACATATACCAAATAATGTAGACTAAGCTTCTGCCCTGATTAATTTGCACTTGTCCGTCTGCCAATCCACACAGCATTTAGTTATGCTACAACAAAATTACAAATAATTTATTTTTGTGTATACCATGATATAACATGCTAAACTATAAGGAACTGAAAAATGTGCTGATATCTACCATTCTCGTCATGCTCCACTGGAAATGTGTTTCAAGGTCATTAGTCGTTCACAAAATGTATACACAAAACTTCTATAAACTTCTATACTGATTTTACCAGTGAACCCCCCCCCCACACACACACACACAAATGTATAATTTTGCAATAACCATAACCATACAAAAGTATAAAAACATACTGCATTCTTAGTAAAAACGTTCATATTTAAAAATTTCATAACTTTAAATAAAACAAAGTTCAAAGTGACATTTACAAAATATTTAAGAGTGAATAAGATAAATAAGAGTGAATGTGTATTTATACCAGACTATACAAAGCAAATCGCTTTTTTAAACGATGTACTACATACGTTTGTCTATACTGAAACAGGAGACACAACTTCAAAGTAAACTACACCATTACCATGTAAAATATCAGTTATAAAAAATATGTAAATAAATTAATGTGTAATATTATTGTGTAAAATAAATTACGTTTACTCGTGAACAAAACTTAATATAGTTTAAATGTATTAAAGTGGAAAGAAGTAGCCAAACGGCATTACAGTGTGCAATCTAATATAGAAAAAGTTGGCCACAAGTTTAGTAAGTTAAGTTAAATTAAGTTGTTTAAATATGTTTAATTATGTTTAAATTGTTGAAAAAAGGAAGAGATAAGATATTTATCAAATGTTATAAAATGTGTGATTTTAAAAGAACAATTAGTTTCAACTTATTAGACAACTTAATAATAATACATTTTATTGAAAAATCCGAGGTAATCTGAGCTATATAAATATACTACAAAAAACACGCTACATTATTATCCCTAAGTTAAATCTGTTAATGTAAAAAAAAAAAAATAACTTCGCGATTTGTTAGTTTTTGTACATTTTACACTCACCTACATTGAACAATCAATTAATGTTTGGTTTAAACTCCACCTGGGATGACTTAGGTGCGAGTGAGGTGCAATGGGGTAAACTTTCATGCCTCATTGATGAATGAATTACATAACGCAATGCACATATTTTTATTCAAAAGCAACGTGAATTTATAAATATTTGTTTTGCACATAGAATGTTATAATTTCATTTATTTAAATAATCCTAATTTAATATGTTATGTAAATACGTGCTACCTTAAACTTTTAAAATTCAATACTGTATATGAAAACCTGGTAAAAGTTCTGGTATCAAATAGGTTTAATAAATGAGTGGCTCTGCTCCTTCTCCTCTGTATTATTCTACATGCAGACAATGCTCGTCGGCGTCTACCTGCTTCATACTTGAATATTTTATTAGGAGGAACGCGCTGCAGACATCCAAAGTCAGTGAGTAAGGTTCCCCTTTGTGGTGGGGGGGTGATCCAAAGCGTGCAATTTCACCCTCTCCCCATGCCTGTCCCGTGGCAAAAAAAAGCTCGTGTGCGGAGCTGGGGACTGGGGAGCGTTAGGTGGGGTGCACACAATTGGGGGGGGGGGGTGGATAGGACGGTGTTAAGGGTTGGATATATGGCTATAGTGTTACAGCGTTTTTTTGTTATCAAAAGCAGTCGAGGCTGTGCGACAGCTCATTAGACAACACAAGTTCGCTGGGGGACAGCTGGGGATGCACTCCGTTTAAACAGGCCACAATCCCAAAGAGAGCTTATTTTGAGCAACTACAATAGGAAACCCAGTCTGTGACGAGGGTCCATAATGCTTCTCTCAACTGATCCAACTAAAAACGTTTAAGTTTCCTACATGTACCTGTATTTTGTTACGGGTCTATTATTTTAAATTCGTTGGCGCGCGATATTAAAGCACAGACGTTTGTAATGTGTTGTGATTATGAATGTGAAGATAGGCCGTGAAATCACTGTGCAATACACGCTCATTGTTGTAATTGGTATTTTATGATTGTTGTATTTTGTCATATATTATAGTGATTACAACTTTTCAAGCAACACAGATTTTATGATGATTATGATAATTATTAGAACTTTTGTTGTTGTAGCTTAGTAATAACAGTCAACTACATCTTTTGCTTTTCTGCTTGTAAAGTCGTGATTTATATCTGGTGTAAAAACTTTAAAGCACAAATAAAACCAGATTATTAGCTGATTTCTAAACGTTAAGGTTTTGGTAATCAAAACACACCAGTCTGCATGCCCTAACAGTTCCCAATCGGTAGCCAAGGTAAATATGATGATAAATTCAGTATAATAAATATAAAGCTTTTTTCTGTCAATAGTCAATACTGTTTATTATTTTGTGGTAATTTAATGAATATATCTATAAACACGTTTTTTGTCAATTCTGATTAAAGAACTGACGCTCAAAGCATTGTTATTCTAAAACAACGTTCGGATGACTTATTGTAGATTAGCCTATATGCATCTTTGAACAATAGATAACTTCAATGACTTCAAAAAACAAAAATGAACAATGTGATTGTATTGATTGAATATACTTGAAGTACTTGGTTTTGTTCAAGTTCAAGCTAGAACAGCCACAACCACGATGAAGATTGCAGGTTTGTTAGACCAGCAAATCCAAGACATGTGTAATTGTTTCACAACGGCTCTAAGACGGTATTCAACGCACAGCTGACGTCATATGTTAAGACAGTGCGATATATTTTGTTTGAATATCACTTCACATAAGTGCAAAAGTAAACATATCTCAATCAGATTGTACCACAAAGTAGATTGATTAGTTATTGACATCTGTGACGTAATAATGTTAAGATGAATTATTATGCAGATTTGCAAATTATGCAAATATAAAACTATGTTTTTATGTCTTATTAGTGTGTATCAATACCAAAGAAGTTTGAAAGTCGGATCCATATGACTTGCCACTAGAAGATGCATACCTCAATTACAATAATTGAATTCAGTTGCTTAGCAACTTGTGCATGAGAAATCATCCGCGAAATTTGAACTTTTACAATTGAAACATTTCTAAATAGCACATTTGTATACAGTTTACAATATTTTACAAAAACTGAAAGAACAGCTATTGTGTTAAAAAAAATTATATTCAACAACTTTATATTATTGTTAAATTCACCTTTTGGGGATTTTGGCCTTTGTATTGTCATCTCTAAGCCTAACTAATTACAAACAGGTATAAGAATGAAAAGAGACAATAAAACATAAACAAAAAAGAAAAAGAAAAAAAGAACATAGAAGGCACCTTTGGTGTATATTTGTAATGTGTATTAGGTTTGTTGTATTCTAAAATGTGTATTAATGGTAGCCAAGCATGGGTGTAGAGACATTAAAATACCGAACAATAAAATGGACTGAAACTAATCACGATGTGGGCAAAACATCAGCACAGGACTAAATAAAAGCTGCAACAAAAAAGCACGTCAAACAATATGCAACAAGAACCAGCAACAAGAACCCTGACCTCCGTGCAATCCAATTTAATCGTATGATTTAGCCAAATTGTTGCCAAATACGTCAACACTGTTTCCATTTGAATTTCCATTCAAAAGCAGCTAAACATCTAATACTGTTTGCTCAAAAAAAATAACGATACAGCTACTGCAGCAACAAAACAAACTAACTGGAAATGTTGAATGAGCATCTAACATATTTTGTTGCATATATCTGTTCGTTCACAGCTGCCATCAGAACCCAAGAAATTATAATTCAGTTTGCAAAACAAAAGCCCACACTACAAGCCAAGCAGCTGTAAACACTCCACCTCGGACAAGCCATCAACTTCTGCCCCATGGGATTTTCATTCAGGTCTAAAGAATAGCCGCTGCTGCTGCTTCACAACGTGGCGCAAAACAGAAAAGTATTGAAAAGAACTTACAAATTTCTCGTAAGTTTAATTAAGAAAAAAAAGTCAAAAAATATTTATATTTTATTATATTCATTCGGAAGAAGAACATGTGTTTTTGGTGTTCAACGACAGTGCAAATGTTGATTACGACTTAATTTTTACGACGAATTTATTACTTTATATAAGTAAATACATTAAATCAGAATTTTTCTTGTTGAACGCACACTAAAATAAAATATTGTGTCAATGTTTTATTTGTATGAAACTGTGCGTAGTTTACTCACGTACATTCAGATGGTTATTTTTGTTTATTTGTAAAATGCAAAAATATTTGTTAAACGGCATCACGTTTTCACAGCATAACCTTAGTTTATATTCTTAAAATGCCAAAATACAAAAAAACAATTACGCCAAAATATAATTTGTACGTAAATATGTAAACCTGCAATTTTACGCAAAACACACAATCAGCTTTTTTTCATTCTAAGAAATTTATTGTTCTCAATCATCTCGGACGGAATCACTAATGAAATTAAATTACAAACAAACCATCACATCAAAATACCCTTTGTTGCCTACTGCCAAAGTCAGTTCGTTTTGATTTGTGCTCATTCAAAAAACATACAAAATTAAAACTAAACAAATTCGATCGACAGCAAAAAATAGGGGAAGAACATGAACATTTTACACAATTCTGAAAGGGGAAAAATAAATTACTGTTTGGAATAGTTTATATGTATCCCGAATAAAATATTAAATCAAAGCATTTGGATGAAAAATATAAAGTAAATTATTCCGATCAACATCTGATCTAAGGAATCTATATATTGCCGACTTTACATAGTCACGTTTAATAAAAACCTACCAAAGAATACTGCTTGGAAATGGCAGCTTCAAAAACGTCCACTTCTCACGCAGATGATTTTAAATAAGTGCAGCTGAGAAAGCCTCAAGTCATTTTTCCAGTCTTTGAATCTGTATATTCTTCCAAAATCCGTGTGACGTTTAGTCCTTAACATAAAAAACGTTCACAAAATATCTGATCTTATAGATCTCAAATGTCTTCGTGTTGGAAGGCCAGGGAAAATCCAATTTTGTGTTTTTTGTATGGAAAACATATACCATATAGTCTTCTCTCAAAAAAGTCGGAAGCGTCGTGGGTGCTTTATGCTTTCTCTTCTTTGCTGGCGAATGTCATCCCTTTTTGAAGGGTTTAACGTCCAATGCATGCAATGCCTGCATTTGGTCCGATTTCAAAAACAAAGTGTTTAGGGGGCAGTGGGTAAAGAGGGACAGGGGCAAATTCATTTTCAATTTATTTCCAAATTTTGTTGATGTCAATGCGCCAAAATTACCTGGTGGAATGAACGTGTGGTTGGTGTCACCCTCTGGTCGCCCGGCTCGTTCGGCCCGTTTAAACTTGCGTCTTTTAAGTAATCTACTAAAAAATGTCCCTGAAAGAAGAAAAAGCAGACAACCTTTAAGGATAAAGACATTACGGGCCTGGAAAAAGGTTAAAAGCTGGGCGATATTTACGGGAACAAAAACGAAGAATGTTTTTTTTTCTTTTGTTCTGGTTATGATAAAAATATAACATGTATGCAGTCATTTCTACTTCCCTCACAATCACAGTATAAAAATGTCTATCTTGAAGATAGTCAGTTTAGGTATATAGCCTATAAAATATTTGTTTGTCTTTAAAAAAAATGCTTGCTCTACGTCTCACTGAACATTCGTTTGCAGTCCATAGAGGGGGGCGGTGTGTCTGCACTCACATTGCCGACCTGCGAGTACACATCGTCCGGCGTTGGTGGCACCCCAGGCGGCGTCATTCTCTTCTCCTTCTGCCTGCGGTTGCAGAACCATACCCGTACCACTTCCTTCTCCAGCTGTAGGGTGTCCGCAAGAGAGCTGATCTCCTGTGCTGATGGTTTTGGGCACTTGAGGAAGTGACTCTCCAGAGCGCCCTTGACGCTCACCTCGATGCTGGTGCGCTTCTTGCGTTTTCGGCCCTGCGCGGCAATCTTGTCGATGCTGGTTGGACTACCTGTACTCGAGTCAGCCTCCTCAAGCCACTTGTTTAGTAACGGCTTGAGCTTGCACATGTTTTTAAAGCTGAGTTGTAGTGCTTCGAAGCGGCATATGGTGGTCTGAGAGAAGACGTTGCCGTAAAGTGTCCCGAGTGCGAGGCCCACGTCGGCCTGGGTAAAGCCGAGTTTGATGCGCCGCTGTTTGAACTGCTTAGCGAAGTGTTCCAGGTCGTCCGAGGTCGGCGTGTCTTCATCCGAGTGTGCTTCGTGGTTGTTTGCGCCGTGGTGGCTTTGTTGCTGGTGGTGGTGCTGATGTTGATGCTGCGGGTGGTGGTGGTGATGGTGGTGCTGATGGTGGTGATGATGAGGGTGCGCTCCGTGCGCACCGTGCTCCAATTCAGGCGTGCCACCTCTCACCAGCCCTGGGTGAACAAGACTTTGACCGCCACTCAGCATTCCGTTCACCGTGAAGCCACCCGGTTGTGAGTAGATGAGAGATTGCTGCTGCTGTTGTTGGTGCTGCTGCTGACTCGCGCTAATGGCGGAGATATGCGCAGCAGCTGCGGCGCCGCCCCATGGAGCAGAGTGCGCCTGGTGGGCACCTAAATGTCTGTGGTGCAGCGCGCTGGAGGTATGCAAGTCCTCTCTGGTTGTGCTGCTTTTGACGTCTTGTTGCTGCTGTTGTTGAGGCTGCTGTTGCGGACTGGCGGCCATGCCCACCGGACTTGTGGACCACGGGGACGCGGCCTCAGCGGCTGCCACCGCAGCAGCGGCGGCTGCAGCGGCTGCGTGCGGCAGCGATGTCACCCACTGGTGCGCGTGGCTCAGCATGTGGCCCCCGTTACTCGCCGCTGCCATGGCACCCTGCATGAAGTCACTCTGCACCATTTTAACTGCCGACTCTCCTCGAAAGCCACCGGAGGACACCGAGGTCACAACACCACCGCCCGGCTGCATGCCCGCGCCTCCAGAGTCTGAGTGCCCAATCGAGCCCGACGATAATATACTACTACTGGGTAGGTAGGGATTGGAAGCCGCCGTGGCCATTCCGCCAATCTTATCGACGACTGTTGATTGAAACCCCCTCCCTTTTTCTTTCTTTTTTTCCGAAGAAACTTTCTCTCTCACTCTCGATTTCTTCAGCCAAACTGTATCTCATGAATTATTCAAACGCTCAAAGTATTAGTTTTGGGAACAACACCTTCGAAGTGAATATAAACAAAAGCCTCGATATCGTTCACAGTAGAAAAATTCCGCTAAACAAGATGCACATTTTCATTCCTAACACACATAATAGTTCGAACAATAATTCCTATTGTTACGCCAAAGTCCAAAAGCACATTGGAGTCTGCTGTTTGATTTTCAAAAAAAAATATATTCCCCAAAATATTACTAAAAGCAGATAAAAAGAGAACTTTGCCCGTTGAATAAAACTTCTGCGGGTGTAACACGTTGATATTTTGTCCTTGAAACAGTCCGAATTAATGCACCGTTACCGAATGGAAATATCTTTTACTTCTTTTGTCAGTAGATGAAGAGATTTCTTGATCTGGTTCCGTTTTTCTTTCTTTTTCAGATTCCTTTTTTTTTGCTGTGGCGTCTCGCGTCTTTGTTCTGTTTTGATGTGTTTAAATCTGCCAAGCCGCTCCAGCTGAAGTACAATTCACTGTTACAGTGCGAGGAGACGTCGTCAACCTTTCTCCTCATTCGCTTGCTCTCTCTCTCTCTCTCTCTCTCTCTCTCTCTCTCTCTCTCTCTCTCTCTCTCTCTCTCTCTCCCTCCCTCTCTC
>JAOUQU010000010.1:253971-273356 GCA_028566735.1 Ammoglanis amapaensis
TATATATATGTCTGACATTGGTGCCCATCAAGCCTCTGTGTGACATGGCATCAAGCAGCATCAGACAACTTTGCCAGATTTCCTGTTATTATGATTTCAGTATAAGGTGGAAATTTTTAAAAGATTGGTTGATGCTGGACCCTTTACCTCAACCTTGCAGGGGTCCTTTTGAACCAAATCCCAAAAGAACAGAATGCAGGAAAGAAAGCACGGCAGAGCAAGGGGAGGAGTCGAGAGCAGAGACATTTCTAAGCATGCTTAAAGATCGCAGATAAGTGGGTAAAAAAGAGACTGATCCGGTGGCAGGTCGAAAAAGATCCAGAGTCTCCCGAGTCTTAGCACCCCAAAGCCCAGTAAGATATTTCACAAAGGAGAAGAGAGTTAGCCAGGGAAGAAGAGGGCTAGCCAGAGCAGGGAGGGAAAAAGAAAGGAATCGCTCAAGTGAATAGGCATGCATTGTAAGAGCCTTGTCGTGGCAACCTGCACCCATCGAGAAGGGTATGACGCACTGGTGACAGCAAAAGAATGGCAGAGGATTTCTCTTTGCTGCCTCTAATGCACTCGCTTATGACAGCTAAAGGAGAGAAAGCAGGGAATTGGTTAGGAGGAATTACTGGTGTTATACAGCTTGCCATCTTACAAATGAATACCGTTTAGCCATGGCATATGAATGAGTGGATTTGCTGCAAGAGTGTGGGAGAGAGATGGTGACAGAAGGAGAGAAGTGGCAGTAGCAGCAATCACTTGTAGGGGAAAAATTTGTTGGCTTCTAAATGAGTGGGTGCGCATACGTGAGTGCAGAAGTCTCTGTATGTGTCTGTGGCAGCTAGTGAAATTATGCAAGCAAGTAACAATGAGCAAATTGAACCTCGAGCCAACACAGTGCAAGGTCAGGCTGAAAGACATGGCAAGTGGGTGGTTGCGAAAGAACCGATCATGATAAATTGGCTCGCATTTTCTAAAACGCTGGCCCTAATGCCCGACTCCAAGCCTAGCCCTCCAGGCTGGAACTTTTCTGCTTGCTAATACCTCTACGCAGCCATTTGTGATGTATGAAAACCAGGCTGTGGCACTAATTGCACAATTACAAAGCGGAAGCTGAGCGCCGCCAAGAAAAGAGAGGAGGGCAGGCCCGCCCAGCTGTGTAGGAAAGTCCTCTTTTTCCTTCAGTGCCCTTTCTTTCTTTTTTGGCTCTCGCTCATTAGCCACCCTCATCATGCAGTAGGGTAGAGATACTATTAATTATAGAACTCGCTTACTTCTGTTAGCTCTGACTTTTTCCTGAGGAGCCAGACTCAACACAGCTACCCATATTAACACACATTCTGTTTTTTCCTAGTCTCTGAAGGCTTTTTTTAATTAAATTGTTGATTACCATAGACAAAAATATCTAGCCTTGACCTTGTAGACCTACGAGAATGAGCACATTTCATGCTTTAAAGGTGAGGGTAAAATGACAATTTAAAGCTGTGTTGTGTTGGGTTACCTGAGATACTTGGTGCGCATTTTAAAAACACCTTGAACAAATCGATTATATACACCAAGGTTAAAGTAAAAGTGAGAGCTAGTACTTGGAATAAGTCTTCCAGAACTTCCAGACAGTGACCACGGTCAAGGTCATATCGTACAGTGATGACTTTAAGTGTTTTTAATGTAATGTTCAAAATATACATTTTATATAATGGATGCCTCTGAAATTAAGTACAAAGTAATTTGCATGTTTACTGATCAGTATAGCATCTATTTTCATGAGAACTGTTCCTTTATTAATAACAATGCTCACAACATGAGAGCATTTTTGGTTTTGTCAAATATACCTTTCTGTTTAAAGCAGCAGTAACTTCTTATATCATAGCTTGATAAACCTTGACTACCCATAACATCTGGTTTAATCACTGTTGTGTCTTCGAAACACTTTTGTAGATACTGACCACTGCAGTGGTCAGTACCAGGAACACATCACAAGAGCTGCAGGTTTGGCGTCTTGCCATCACAATCTGGTGGCATTAAAAAGATACAACAATAGAATAAAGACATTACAGAGGAAAAAGGGAGAAAACATAAATTGTTTTAGAAAGAAAGTTTGGAAAGAACCATAATTTATAATATGGTTAGGGCTGTACCTGATTTCACAAAATCAGATGTAACTTTTTTTTAAGTGCTGGTTGTCGTTAAACCACACAAAAATTAAATGATAAAAAAAATTGAAGCTACATCTACCACCTACCTGAAGGGTTTTAATGTAAATATAAAACAGGATAAAGATTTTTGAATCACATAATTTGCTGTAAAATGTACTGGCTAGTTTCAATCTTTCCTCTTTTAGGATCTGAGAACATGCTTGTTTAAATTCTAAATGTTACAGCATATTCAATAAATAAAAAAGATTCATTTCACAGTCACATGGCACAGTCATCTGCATGAAAGCCAAAATCATGTATGTAAATTTTGCATTAAAATATTACCAAGTATTTTTCTACACTGCTTTTGTCAAATGTGCTGACTAATGTACTGCTATGAAATAATTCCTCAATCGATTCTGCAGAAATTTGGTGACCCACCTTATTACTTGTTTTTGGAAACTAAAGATGTCATCACAATGGTTGTTAAAGAGCAGTAACAAGGTTATTGGGTATGTTGATTAGCATATCTGCAGTTATTACAGATGCAAAAAGCATTGGTTGACCATTGATGAAGATGTAGAGTGTGAATCTATTTTTGTTGTTCTCGCCACTGTTGCTTCATCTAATGTATTCATGAGTTTATTGCTCTGCACATCCTGTTTTACTTAGCACTTAGCTTAAACTGTATGCTGTAAAAGAGCGTTCATTAGTGTGAAATACATCATCAGTATCAAATCCAACAAAATCATCAATAGCTATGCCATTTGCAGTCGCTTACCTGCAAAATAAGATCACCTAGAAAGTATAAGCAAGCACTCTACTCACACTGATTGAGTGTTACCCCACTGAACGCCTACTAGGAGCAAATCATATCTATGTTACTAGGGCTACCCATGGAACATATTTGCATAAGAAGAAACAAACCTTCATTAGTGATTATAAATTATTTTTACAATTGTGGATTGGTCAGCTATTATACCAGCTACATATACAAGACATATACATTGCTCAAAAAGGTTTCAACAGCACGTGGTTGTCAAGTCAGGTTTTTACCAAAACATTTGAAATTGTTGGGGTGTGTCTTTCTGAAAATCAATTAAAAGTTTTAAAGGTTCTTCAAAAGTTGCTTACCATTTATACCCTAAAGCATACTTGAGTGTCAAAAAATGTTGAAATCAAATGCACTAACACACTGAATCTGCACTGTAAAAACTTTCTTTTAAGGCTTTACATATACAAGTTAGTTATTCAGTATTGTGTTAGGTTAAAGACCAGGGCCCGTAGTTATCAAACTTCTTAGCGAGGAATTTTGGAGTTGTAAGTGTAAGTGCCAGTTATCAAAACTCTGAAGTCTAAGAATAGGTCTCTTACGTTGTTAAGAGTCGCCACCGGGGGGGCAGAGATGGCACTGAGAAGACAAAGACGTGTGTGAACCTTTTAAGAGCGGAAGAATGTCTTAATTCAGTTAATTAAACGATATAGACTGGACAGAGCAGGAATCTTTTTTGTCAATGACTTAGTCAGAAATGTCATCTCACCATCAACTACACACAGCAACACCATCCCAGCTGAATAAAAAAATGTGCTGATGCTTCGGTTTCCTTTTACAATCCATGGCTTTCGGTTTCCTTTTACAATCCATGGCTGATCACAGCATCAATGAAAGCTTTTAAATGCACATGACAAATTGTCTAATCAGCCTAGCACCTGTTTAAATTTGTCACCAACAATTAAATGATTGCAACAACGTGAAGTCTTGTTTTTATTGTATTATTTATAAACAACAACGTGAATGCAGTGTTTTATTTTATTTCTGCAATTTCCCCCCGGGGATTAATAAAGTATTTCTATTCTATTCTATTCCAGATAATGTTCACAAAAATAATAATTGCACCATTCATACCTTTCACCTTAAATGTGAAAGTATTTAACTTTGATCTTGAAATTCCTCATGAAATAGTCTTACGCTTGAAATCCGATGCAGTGATTGGTTCTTGCCTGGGGTTTGGAAATGACATAATCACAGAATCAGCTTTGCGGCACTGACAGGTGTTGTAAATTAGCTCTTAGACTGACACTTAAGAATTACTCCTACACTTTGCTTAAAGTGAGATGGATAGGCTTAATAAATCATTTTTAGTCTCAGCTTTTAACTAAGAATAATTTTAGACTTAAGTCCATTCTTAGCAGCATTCTTAGTAGAAATTTTAAGAAGTTTGATAAATATGGGCCCAGATCATGTAAAGGTCCACCTAAAAACTATTTGAGAAGTGTGACATTCAGCTGGAGCACAGAAATCTGCAAATCAGACAAAGCTAGAAAGTGAGTTACTTTAATATAAGTTAAAGTTTGGCTGAGGTGATGTGGGTGTATGAATATTAATGCCTTTACCAAAAAAAAAATTACTGGAACCTACCAGGCAGCCTCCAAGCAGATGAAATAAATGTTAAAACATACTAGACATTATATTCATTATATACACATTTTATTTAATGATTTAAATAACGATAATTTATTATTATTTGTTGTATTGTTTATTTTGTAGTCATTTATTTATCCTATTTAGGGTCACGGTGGGACAAGCACTGAAAAAAAACAATATTTTCCGCATCTCCTACAGATAATTTTTTCATTTTTGTGACTGTCCGCTTTCTGTTTCAATTTGTTTCTTTTAAATTTTGTTTTAGTCTGCTGGTGTGTGTGAGTGTGGCCTAGAAGCTAAACATTGTGTTGTAGATATTTTTGAAAAACAAAAAATGTTTTCAATCAGCCAAGTAATAGTTCTTGTTTGTATGTTTGCTATACGTGCATATTGCACAATAAAGGTTTAATATGTTAAAATTTAATGTTACATAAATTATAGCACGTCTCATTTTGTAACATAGGGCATGTTTGTGTAATCGTATTAAAAGGAATGACCGTATAGGCTAAATATATTGCATACCTTAACACATTAATACATTAACAGCTAATCAGAAAAAAGATAACAAATGAACCCATTTTCTACTGATGTTCATAATTCAAATGAACTATGCCACTTAATTCTTTTTTTTTTAATCATTTGGGAAAGTGATTTCATTTGCATGTGTATAAACACCACTCACTTCTCTGCCAGAGGAATCAAAACAAAAAGACAAAATAAACATATACAAGCGGATGTATTGTATTGCAACAGTTTTCCCATCGATATTGTTACATGGGAGCGGATGGCCAAAGTACATACAGAAAAGCATATTTAGGTGGCTCAAATCAGGAATTCAGCTCATCTGCCAAAAGTACGTACAGAACTTCATTGGTCAAGGTTAAATAATCGACCTGGCGAAATAAACCACATAAACCCTACTCTACTTTAACAGCAACCCATGCATATTAGTGTCTGATTGGCTACATGCTGTCCAGAACTACACAATGAACTTACTCCTTTACTTGTCTTTACACTGTTGTAAAACATTTTATGCACAAAACAAGATGTTTTTAAACTAGTAGTTGGTTAGCCGACATGTTACATAAATGTTAAAATGCATTCAAATCCCTGCTAAAGAGTGGAGATATTGGCGTGCATTGAAAAGAAGCAGAAATTTGTAATTATTGATATAGCGGATTATTTGACTGACCAACTTTATTCTAGGTCATATGCTAAACTCATTTTAAATGCAAACATAATACAATGGTATGAAATTAAAGTTAATTTGTCACTGGGCACAATGAACGTGAAATACCCAGTAAAAAAATACCATGGACTTTCACAGAATAACAGTAAACATACATAAGAACTCATACTAATGACAGCTGAGCAACAGAACTTAAAAATGCTACCTACCAAACCTACTTCTATGATCAGCTGGTCTCGTTCTCTATATAGTTATGACGGTCACACACCTGAGGTTACCGATAAACCCCTGTATAAAACAAACATACGCCCGACAAATATTAAAAACCAGTGCTTAAAATGTTAACAACATTTAGAAAAGTACTACAAACCTCATTCTTCCAACAGCAGCAGCACTCCAAACAACTTGCTTTCCGGTTCGACCCAAAAGCGAAATTGAGGCGAGCACAAAGCAACGCGCCTTTTATTCGCGCCTGACCTACCACGATAACCCTCGATTCGCGACAATAGAAAATTAATTTCATTCCAACATCAAAAAGACTAAAAAACGCTTTGTGCAAATGAGGACAAATGACATAATCTTTTGTCAAATTGAAAGTAAAAATAGGGTTATACTAAGGCTTGCACGTGCCTCTGAGTCCCAGCAGGTGGCTAATCACAGAATGAAAAATAAAATACTGTCAACCCTACCACAAGCTTTTAAATAATTATTTGTTATATTTGTATTACAGTTAATCATCTTAAATATTGTCCACTTTTACCTTTACTGTTTTCTTTTTAAAAACCGTATTACCAAAATATTACAAATATCTGTTTTATTTTTAGTCATACCTTTCACTGTTGTAAGATACAACTGTCGTAAGATACAAAATCAAGAACACACAAAATTAAAAGTAAAAAAACAAACAAAAAACCTTTGAACCCAAAAGCAGAGAAAGCCAATTGGTTGATAAATATACTCAAGATACTGGATTCGAACCCAGGCCCACTGCGTCAAGCTCACCGTGCACCCACGGGCACCATTCCATTGGCAGTAAACTCAAAAAATAGTCAAGTCAACTTTATTTATATAGTGCTTTTTCAAATAGACATTGTCTCAAAGCAACTTTACAAAATACAGGACAAACATAAACCCCTGTTGAGCAAGCCGAGGGCGACTGTGGCAAGGAAAAACTCCATGAAGGAAGAAACCTTGAGAGGAACCAGACTCAACAGGGCCCATCCTTTTTGGGTAGTCCTTGTATGTAGCAATGTTGGAACTGCACTCTCGACTTCAGTTCTTAGCCTCAGCATGTAAACCGGTTTCCATCATAATGCCAGGAAGAAACCTTTAGAAAAATCAGACGCAGATAGGCCCCATCCCTCTTGGGTGGTTCTGGAGAAAACTTCAATCCTTAACCTTAGCAGGTAAACAGGATTCCATCTAAATGTCCTAGATAATGTAGTTAATAATGTACAATGCTAGTTAACTAACAACCGTTTATAGTTTATAGTTAAGTTTTAGACTCCGGCAGCCCTAATTATTACAGCATAACTAAAAGGGACAGCAAGCAGTTAACAAGGTCATAAAAGCTATCACTGGATATTAGCGCCCACCTCCTCTACCCACACATGGGTGTGGGCAGGAGAGGCAGAACAGCAGCAACCCAACATCCCTGATCAATATAAGTTTCTATGACCCCCGGGCTCTGCGCCTTTATCTATACTAATCAAAAGCCTGAGAAATTAAATATGTTTTTAGTCTAGATTTAAACATTGAGACTGTGTCCGAATCCTGAACAAAGGCAGGAAAATATTTACAAAGTTGTGGCGCTTTGTAAGAAAATGCTCTGCTGCCAGCCGTGATCTTATTAGTAACAGCTAATGACGTAACAGAGTGTTTTGTAAAACACTTTTACAAAGCTTTACGAAACAAAATTACATTTACAAAAAACAAAATTTACAAAAATTTACAAAAATTACCGGAAAGGGAATGTACCATCTTGGACGTTCAGCTGGAAGCGGGAGCGCTTAACTCTAGTTCACGGTGAGTCAAGATGGCCAGCGAACTGTTACACGGCTCGACAGAGCTGCTGTCTCGGGTGCCGGGTCGCGACAGGGGAGGCGTTACAGAACGCCGCGGCAAGGGTCAGTAAGTAGGACATGACGTAATTAACAGTAACATCCACCAGCTGTACGTCACTTACTTAAGTAAGGCAGGAGTTCCTCGGCGCCCGACGCAGCAGCGTAACTTTTTGACTAGGTCTTGTACTTAATTCGCGATTAGACTTAGCGAAGGCACATACCTCGTGGGGCCCGTTTTTCTCTCCCTCCCCAGGTTCGGGTGTGCGGGCTCGGTCTGCTTTGGTCCGTCCAGGACTTTTTTATTTTGAGTTTCCGTGTGTTTGGGTCACGGACGGAAGGCGGGTCGGGAACCAGCGCGGTGATTCGCGGGTACGTGTGTGTGTATCTGTGTGTGTGTGAGAGTGTGTGTGTGTGTTTACTACCTCTTGTTGTAAGTGAGGTGATTGTAGCGGCTTCCAGTCCATGTTAAGCATCGGCATTTATTTTAAATAGATAGAAAAAGTTCCTAAAAGCACAATAACACACAAATCAGCAGTGATTTTAAAACACAAACTATTTTGTGAGTCGTCAGGAGTTCTGTTATGTTTGTTATTGTAGGGTTCATATTTCTGTTTTACCACCTTGTTTCTGTTATTAAAACCTATGCTTGCTGTGGTGTGTGTGTGTGTGTGTGTGTGTGTGTGTGTGTGTGTGTGTGTGTGTATATGTGTGTATTTTTCAGGTGATTCGATCTGAACCGAATGATGGAAGCTGTTGTGAAGTTTCTCACACTTTGTTTATTTTGTCAAGGTTTGTGTTATTAATTATTTATTCAAGTTATTATTTTACCTCGCATTTTTATTGCAGTGGTTTTGTGTGATGATTTCTCCATCAATCTACCAGAGAAGATTGAAGCTCTGAGTGGAAGCTGTGTTCTTCTACCCTGTACATTTCAAATTCCAGATAAATTTAATGATGAGCTACAGAACATGCCACTTACAGGAATCTGGAGAAATTTTACAAAAAAAAAAAAAAACGGTGTTTAACTCCTCACAATCACAGTCACAAAACCTGATGAACGGTAACATAACAGAGATCTGAAACAGAAGAACTGCACCACCATCTTCTACAACATCAGGAAGAAAAATACTGGAACTTTTATGTTCAGAATAGTAACTCCAGGAAAACTGAAATGGAATTTTAATAATAGAAGTGTATTAATAAACATTACAAGTAAGTATTATAGCGCCACCTTCAGCATGTACAGAGAGTCTGAAACTGAACTGATTATTCACAAGATCAGATTCAGATTCTGATTCTCCATCTGTCTCCATTCTCAGCTTCTCCAGTCAAACCCTCAGTAACCTTGTACAAGGAGAATCAGACGGCGACGCTGAAGGAGGTTATGGAAGGAACTTCAGTAGATCTGGTTTGTTCTGCTCCATTTTGTCCTTCTAACCTCCCAAATTTCACATGGAGCTTCCTCCATGTGAAACCACAACAGCAGCTTCAGTTCCTCAACACTGAAGTTCAGAGCTTCTCACCTGGACCACAGACGTAAATTCACCTGAACCATCACCTACAAGCTTGAGAACCTGGAGCTCAAATCATCTCAGAGTTCTTTTACTTTTCGTGTTGTGTGTAAGATCAGTTCAGTGATTCATCTGGATGATTTTATTCTGCTTTTATTCTCTAATATTTAATTTCTGTAAAATTTCTCTCCTCAGATGCTCCTAGAAACACGACACTGAAAGTTTCTCTATCAGCTCCGGTTCTCCTGGGTTCTGCAGTGAATCTGACTTGCAGCAGTGACGCCAATCCAGCAGATCTGAACTACACCTGGTACAGAAATAATGGAGAACATATCAGAACTGGAAAATATCTGATCATCAACAAGACTGTTGAGTCTCACCAGGGTTTATACTGTAGAGCTCAAAACCAGCATGGAGCTCAGATCTCCTCCAACAACCTGGATCTTCAATGTGAGTACAATAACGGTTCGAGAAGATTGTTATGATTTTTCTAGATTTGAAAACTAAGCACGATCATGTCAGGTGATCAGTTTTTATTTTCATTAAACTTTATATTATTCAGAGTTTCAGGTGCTCCTCAGAACTCCTCCATCTATAACACCAAGCATACCTCCATACATGTTCCTTGTTCATTTCTAGGTACTAAACACCAGATCTGTTTTTATTCATTAAGAAATGTTAAAGAAGAAAAACTGCAAGATGCCTAAAGTATTTGGACGCCTCTTTAGATCAATATGTTCAGGTTTTGATGAGGTTATCAGGGTCGGAAATTCATCTACTAGCCGAAAGACGCTTAACGACATATTGGTGCAGTTTTTGTATATCTGTCACATGCGTGCTATAGCGCCACCTATGTTTAAACAGAATGTTTGATAACCCTGGAATCTAGGGGAAGTTTTTTTCTAGACATTTTTTAGTTGAGAAATATTTATACATTTTTTTTTATTTCATAAGCTGACTCACTAGCGCCTTAAAACCTGGAATATTATTTTGATGCCTGGTTGCCAGATACTCATGAAATTTAGTACGATGATTTCCTGTTTAGTTTTGTATAAGCTCCTCGCAAGAGGAAGTCGGCCATGTTGGAATTTATGCTTCTTTGACACAATTTTCCTGAATAAATTCAAGCTCCTCCCAGGGTTTTCGTCTGATCATCTCCAAACTTGGTGTGCAGAACCTCCCATCATGCTTGACATTAAATTGTAAATCATTATTCGATAACTCAAACATTGTTGTAATGACAGACAGCTGAGTGACTTGAGGTTTAGCATTACACAAAACACCTAATCAGACAGGGTTCGGACAAAGTAAGTCAGAACTCGATGAAAGTTAGGAGGATCATAAACGAGATCTTTATACACATTTTAATGATTGATTTCTGTCACACTGTCCAACAGGAAGTCAGCCATTTTGGAATTTCTGCATTTTAAGCTATTTTTCATGAACTTTGTCAAACACCTCTTAGATATTTCATCCAATTCCACCGATCTTTGGTAAGAATAAACTTCAGACAGACCTGAAGCTAAATTGCAAAGAATAAGTGAAAGAGAACGAATTATGGGACAGTGTAGCCTAGTGGGTAGAGCATTGTGCTAGGAACCCAAAGGTTGGGGGTTCAATTCCAGGCTCTGCTACACTGCTGGGTCCTTGAGCAAGGCCCTTAACCCTGCTTCAGGGGCGCCATACGTTGGCTGACCCTGCGCTGTGATCCCAACTTCCAGACAAGTTAGGATATGCGAAGAGAAACATTTCGTTGTACTCTACATCTGTATATGTGTAATGACAAATACAATTAAATTTGAAGTTCATTATTTAAACAAAAACAAAATGGCAGCCGGTTGATTTTCTGTCGGTTTGTGATGCATAGAAACTTTTAAACACAGGTTTTTTATTTATACACATTATTTTTATATTTTATACCAATCATGCTATTGAAAATATATTCTGATATTGATTCTGAGATTTAGCTGACGGTTTGTTAGTGACCCTCTAATGTCACCAACATATTTGAAATTATTGTAAGAATATTAGCTCCACATATTAAAATGAGATAATACTCAAACAATTAATTGGTCAAATGTGTTGGGTGTGCTCAAGTCACTCAATAGTGCCCCCTTTAAATTGAAAATGAGTTTACCACTGTGGTTTCAACAGTTCAGGGAATCACATTGTGTCTTACCGGACACAGGTTTAGCCTCTGATACTCAATGCATTATTGTTCAAGAGCTCTGTGTCCTCCATTGTTCTTGTACTGATTTATTTATAATTTCAGGTTTTAATATTTTCACATTGCTGATTCATGTAGCTGTCGTAACTTCAGTAGCAGTGCTGTTTATTTATGTTATCTCTGTATCAGGTTTGTATAATGTTTTATTTCTTTATTATCTGACTTCAGAACATTCCTATGGAATCAGAAACACTTTCAGTCTGAAAGAACTTATTTTTCTTTATCTAAATCTTAAGAAAATCCTACCAGAGAGCTTCTCAATCTAAAAAAGAGTCAGAAGAACTGGCTTTGAAGGACCAGGTGAGTATTAAACACAGTGACTGTTACGATCAGGGGTTTGGTAGGAACGCTTGTAGAGCCACTACACACCACTAGGAGACCAGAGCTTGCTGTTGAAACAAAATAATCTTTATTCAGAGTTGAAGGGTCCGTCGGACAAAGTCTCTGCAGAAAAAACAACACGACGGACGTGGAACGCGGATCACGGCTGGAAATGAGAAATCGGAGACATCTCAAGAAATTCACGAAAGTCCAGCACTTCCGCGGATGAAACAAGAAACGAAATACGGGGAAATTGTAACAAGGAGTAAACGTGAAGCAAACGAGGATCAAACGAGGATCCAGCCCCGAACGGTGGAACCCTTGCTCTTTTAATGGGGTTCTAATTAACGCCAGATCAGGCACAGGTGCGCTGAGTCCCGAAGTGCACGACGGCGAAAGCCAGTAGCGCCGTCGACGTTGCCACGGCAACCGCACCGCACTTCCAGAAACCCTGGATCCTAACAGTGACATTGAGGAGGTGGATTTGCAGAACACAGTGATCCTGAAACTACGTTCATAGCAGCTGTATTTAAGTTTAGAAATCCTTCGGTAGCTAGAAGCATCCTAATTACACTGGGACTAGTATTTGCTAAATGCAGTTTTAGGTGATCACTAATGCCTGCAAAGTTAGGAACCAGATCTCTATTCACGAGATGCCACAGGAACCCTAAAAGTGCCCGGATCTAGGGTAAGCACTAGTAGTCCCAAAGACAACAACCATGTTCTTTCTGAACTCTCAGATTGGTTAGGATGTAACGAGCCAGAACCCATGAGCATTTGTTTTTCCGTAGCCCTTCCAGTCTACTAGGTACTAGGTGCTAGCAGGCACTTGAAAGCTGGATCACTCGGAGTTATGCTAATAGTGGGTGGTTTGGTGGGGAGAAAGCTACATCTACATGCAAAGTGACACAACTTGGACTTGTTCCATGTTTAACATGCTTTATAACTTTAAATGGACTGATGAGTCTTAATGCAAGAGTATTAAACACCCTTCTGACTAGAAGGTTTCAGGTCAGCATTGCACGTCGTAGTGCACTTGGTAACTAGAAGCTCCAGTCTGGATTTATGCTAGTATGCATGGCATCAGTGGACCATGTTGGTGCAGAGTTGGGAGCACCAACTCCTGTTGCTGGTCATGGAGAAAAGGACGAAGATACCTGAACTGTACTTTAATAGTGTTATTGACAAATGTAGCCTACATAAACTTCTCACTCCAAGTAGCCGGTTTGTTTGCTGTGAGACACCTCTAAATACTAAACTTTACTTATGGTAAACTTTACCGGTAGTGTTATTTCCGGAAAATGATGGAGACACCATGAAAAACACCTCATCAGATTATCTTCATTACTCGAGCATCAACTTTCCAAACAGTGCAGGATCAGAGATCAGAGGACTTTCATCCCTCACTAATGAGTACGCCACCGTCCAGCACCAACCCCACCCAGGACCTCCATCCCTCACTGATGAATACGCCACCGTCCAGCACCAACCCCACCCAGGACCTCCATCCCACACTGATGAATATGTCACCATCCAGTATCAACCTTGCCCTGGAGCTTCATTCCTCACTGATGAGTACGCCACCGTCCAGCACCAACCCCACCCAGGAGCTCCATCCTTTTTATAACCTCGTATGGGATTATTAAAACTACGTGTCACTTCTCACTTGTTCTAATGATAAAAGATACTTTGGGAAACCACACAGACTCGTTCTGATGGTGCTGTGTGTGACCCGCCTCTATCATTCATCAATCATGTCATGTAAAGCTATTAAAGTATTACATTAATGTATTTTATTGTTATTACAGGATAGAATTATTACAAAATATATTCATAGTAAAAACTTAGTTTAATGTTAAGTGTTGTTACATTGTGTAATACAGGGCAGTGGCTAAACAAGAGTGTGGAAACTCATGTTTAAGATAAAATGATTTATTCTTGACCAAGAAATACAAAATACAGGCCAGAAAAAAATATTGAAAAACAGCTAATTCTATTTAAACTAAACTAACCACTTAAACTAAATGTTAATGCTGAGTACACCAGCGCCAGAGAGACAAACAAAAGAAGGAAGAAGTAAAAATAAAATAGAATTAAGGAAGCAATACAAATTTACTAGATAACTAAACCCATAGGAAAAGTAGATATACAGATACTAGGCAACCCTAGACTACATATACAGATACAACACAAAAGTACACAAGATAACTAGACAAACTAAACATTTTCACAAACCGGAAAAGTGAAGAAACAATAGAAGATTCTAAACATAAGAAATACTGGAAATAAAACTAGAAATAAACTAGAAAAATAGTTTATTTTAAAATAAAATAAAATAGTTTATTTTCTCAAACTAGAAATAAAAAGACGGGAGTCACAAACTCCCCACATCCCATCCTCAGGACCACCTTAAATTTCGGACAGCAGGAGTCAGTTACTGGGACAGAGCATTGCACGTGGGCATGACACATTAAATCTTTTTTTTATTTGTTTATTTATTTTATAAGGTCACGTTTGACAATTTTAGGTAACATTCATGATAGGAAACGATGGTTCATTACACAAGTCACATCAAACACACTTATGGACAATTTTTTATGTTTAATTTGCCTCACCTGCATGTTTTAGAACTTAGATTGGAATTTGATAATGAATTAAAATGAATCAGACATTTGTATTCAGTAATTATCTGTATCCTGTTGGTACTCATTCATTTGATCCATTGTTCATTCCTGTTAGTTTTAATACACAAATAATATTAATAAATATTGTTATTATTAGTGATGTGTATTCGGTTTCTGTTTCATTGCAACCCATAACTCACAGTTCAATACTTATATAGGACAAAAGCACCACATTGGGGCTTTCTAGTGAGGATTGATGCTTCTCTTTAGCTCCCCCTACTGGTATTGTAAAATATAAGTGTAAATGAGCGACTTTACTAGGATTTGAAAAGTATTCTTTGTGCTAATATTGTGTTCCTTTTAAACAAAGATTTGCTATTTTGCTATGCCGGCTTTATTTGGAATAAGGAAAATTGAATAATTTTCCTTCTTCATCTTCTCCAACCTTCTCCTGAGAATTATTCCAAATAGCTCACAGTGCACAGACATGTCGACCCACACCAGTCATATCAGTTAGATTTCAGCAAATGAGTGTAAAAAGATTCAATATACATATAGAATGTACACAAACACCTAGAATGGAATAATAACACCTTTAAACACACACATCAACTGCACAACATGCAGTTCTACATACCTCCTGTCAGGGTGTCAACGCTGGGAACAAAACACCTTATGTTACTTGAAGCATTCTAAAGGTGTGTACTAATTCTTTTATTTCATCAAGGGTTTATTTGTGGTATAATGAGCAATAAACCAATCAGCACACAAAAAGTGACTTAAGATCCGTGAATATTTTGTCAACTCGGCCGACTTTGTCAACTCGAGCATTTTACAGTTCATGGGACGTTCCACACATTGCGAGAACCAGAACTTTCTCAAGATCGGCAATGAGTCTCGCCAGTCATATGATAAATCTCAAGTAGGTGAGAAACAATTAGTGGAATTCACACTTTAGTTTAGATTTAGTTTGAATGAACATGTTAATCAAAGTCACAGAGTGCATCATTAATTAGTGCTTAGAAGGCAGTTGGAGCATTGGTCAACTACAAGAAAATAAACTAAATATTTAAAGTGAACCCATAACGTGTTAAACGCTGTCTTACACTCATCCTCCGCACATCTTGCTGTCTTGTGCTGGAGATCCTGAGATACTTGGGTTGTATGTTCAGAAGGATTTGGTTCTAGCATCTAAATAAATAAGACTTTCTTATAATAAGCAATTGGCATGGCAGAAAGCACTACAGGCTGTGACCCATGAGATCTTTCATACTTTCGGGTTCAGCCATCTCCATCAAGGGTAGCGCCTGTTGCTTTGCTAGTCTTGGGTTGATAGGATTGCCTCTGTTCCTGAGTACACAAGCATATGGGTAGGGATGGTTACACGGGGTAAACACAGCATTACCTAAAAATGTGGGCAAGGTGTGGGGAGGAATGAGATCTGGATTGATAACCATGCTTATTACTGCGCCTGTCCTTTTAGCTGTGACCCGTCCTCACATTCTTTGTTTGCATTGTTCCAGTGTGAGCTGCAAGAAACCTAGTTGCATATGTTCATCTAGTACCCAAGATGGTGGTGCAGAATCCGTGAACTCGGTACTGTTGGTACGGTTATTAGATGGAGACATGGGTTACTCCTGATGACAAAGTTTCCATAATCGAATGTCTATTTTTACAGCAAGATGGATGAGCTCTTGAAGATTTACGTAGCTAACTCATCTTTAAGTGGCTAACTGAGGCTGCTTTGGAAAGCGGCGTCAAGAGCTGCGTCGTTCCAGCAGTAGAATATGCTGTCAAAATATAACAATTAATGGTGTACTCAACAAGCGTGTGCTGACCCTCGCAAAGATCCAACAAACAAGGCCTGGCATCTTCTGCATGACCCAGCATAGCAAACATTGCTTTAAAATCCACCAGGAATTCTTCAAATGTGTCACATAGCTACGCCCCATGGTGGAGACCAAGTATATACGTCCTCTTGGCAGTGTCTCTTGCACATGTGGATGGACGTTGCCTAATTACCAACTGGTATCGAAAAGGACACAGCATGCCATGCTAACCTTCTCCAAAATAGCTTTAAAGAAATTAGTAATGATGCTGATGCAGAGCTTCCTGCTTCCTACGAAGCAGGTGTGGATGCTGGAACCGGTTTGACATTAGGCTGGTTTTGGGGGAATGGCGTGCTTGATTTGGTTGGACATGGACTCCACAAATCATACAACATCACCTAACTACTGGGTGAAGGTCAGAATCCCCATGATGAAATCTGTGAGAAGTAATTGTTTAGTAAGTTGGGTGGTTTGATAAACAAGGTGAGTATCAAGAGAGTTGAGTTGGAGAAGTTTGTAGCTTTGTTGTTTGTGTTTGTAAGCAGCACTGTGCAAGTGTGTGTGTGTGTGTGTGTGTGTGTGTGTGTGTGTGTGTGTGTGTGTGTTTCTGTGTTTGTATTAAGGTGCAAGAGCTGATAGTGTGAAGTAAAAGGAAGTTGAAATTGAAGTGAACATGTGAAATCATCATTTACTTTGAGGAACTAGAACAGGATCGTACTTATGCGTCTCTTCAGCTTTCACCTGATCATAATTCTGATTATGAGACACTCCAAACAGGTTCCATCATTATTGATTTTATGTCTTTATTAGTAGTATTTTATAAATATATATTTCTTAGTACCAGTACATTTTAATTGTTGATTTTTTTTTCATTGTGTTTTAGGAAAGAAATAAAAAGAGAACTGAATCTCGGAGGCTGATTTGATCTCGTTCTGGATTTTATAAATGTAACTGATTTATAGTGAATTATTATTTAGTTATTATTAAAACACACAGGTGGAGAATTTCACAAAGCATTGTATTAAACAAATACAGTTAAAGCTTTAAATTATGAACAAAATTATTTCTGAGTGGAGACAGAACAAAATGTTAGAATCATTAATACAAGTGTGCTGGTGTGATCGTCCGTCTACAGTCTAATATCTAATATTTCATCATATAGAATTTAAAACAGGATGTTCGGGTCGATCCATTCTCGAGTCTTTTTGAACACCAACCAATGAAAATCAAGATGGAGCAAAGAAACACCAAATAAGTGTTACGAACTGGAAAAGGAGAAGAAATACAAATTTAAAAATAAAACATTGAATCCCAAGATGCGGATCATGAGGGTCTTTATTTTAACTCCCGACGTGAGGAGTATGTAAATATTTTAATCTACAAACATACAAAAACATAAATTACACTCCGGCACAAGTGATTTGGAGATCGGCCTGCGTCCGGATTCGAACTCGGGTGTGACAGTGTATCATAAAAAGAAGTCGCTCGACCGACTACGGGATAAAACAAATCGCGTTTTCGGAAGTGCTTTGAACTGAGGCGAAGTTAAACAAAACTAACGCGAATTAAACCTACGTAAACCGTCACCTCCGGTGACCTCGGGTAAAAGTAAAGATGTGCCGAAAACGCCGACACGGGCTGGCTATCAAACCAAAGAAAATACAGCACGAGGGCTGACGACCCCACTGGCTCGCCCACTGGCCCTAAAACAACAGCAGCTAAATACCTCCTACCTCACGATAGGTGATCTCCCTCGACCAGGCTGATCAGTCCCAGGAGTACCGGTATCCCTCTCCTCGATCGCGTATTAAAATAACCCGACGGATGAAGGATGGCGGCGATGACCTATAGCTAGAATGTGCAGAAGATGAAAAAACTAGCGCTCGATGAAGTGACGTATCGCCTGAACATGCTGCTGCGAGGCACGCCGCAGGCGAACGCCTCAAATGCTCTTGTACAGCTGACGAGAATCAGTCACCGATTGTGTAAATCACGTGGCCCGACCCCCTGCGTCCACGCCAACCCGCTCTGACCCCTGTCGAGTCGGATCGGGTCAGCTGCCTAACAATAAGAAGTAAAAAGAACTTGGACGAGTTAGACGAGTGTGTGACAGAATCTGATCAGTAAAACCAGGATTGATGTCGACTCGGATTTTGTGTTTCATAACCTAAAATCATTTCTCCTACTGTATAGCTGAAATGTTTATTTTTATTATTAGTTACTAAACCAGGATGCACAGTGTTTATTACTCTCATTTTAACTAGCTGTTGAATTTTCTGTAGCTTAAACCAAAACATCAGTAGTTTTCAGAAGTTCTCAGGACGTTTTGGGTTTTGTTCTCGTGATCATATTATCTGCACGATTAAATTGTTTCCTGACTGACTGACTGATGTAAATTCATCGTGAGGATGGGAGGTGGCGGGTGAGAACGTAGAACCTCCTCAGAACATAGAGGAAGTAGTGTTGAGAGCTCAAATGTTGCTGTTGAATTCTGAAGTGAAGGACATAACAGATTCATATAATTTTCTACTTATTCATTATAAAGAAATTGCCATTTGCTGTAATTACACACACGTGGACTGCAAAAAGAAATCAGATGTGTTTGCTCGGACAAGAGACGCAGCAGAGCTCACATATTAAAATGATTTATCTCCATATGAAATCTATCAAACTTACAGACTGCAACTTTCATTCTAGTACCAAGTTAGTTCAGGTGAGGTGGGTAGTGCCAGGTACGAATGGTTTAGTGCGTACAATGGTCCAGTTAAATGTCCAGATAGTTGGACCTAAAGTGGATTTGAGCAGGAATGGACTGAATTTTGCCAAGTTCTAGAGCAACTTGTTGGGATCCGACCAAATAACCCTCTGTGATCCCCGATGAATCTTTGTTTATTGATATTGATCAGGCAAACCAATCCAGCAAATTTAGGAGATTTTATTACTAGTCGATGTGAAAAAAAGGTGCAGTCAGTCTGGTATACCAGGGTTGGAAGAACTTTTGCTGGTCATACTGGTATACCAGGGTTGGAGGAACTTCTGCTGGTCATACTGGTATACCAGGGTTGGAGGAACTTCT
>JAOUQU010000010.1:431795-445681 GCA_028566735.1 Ammoglanis amapaensis
TGTGTGTGTGTGTGTGTGTGTGTGTGTGTGTGTGTGTGTGTGTGTGTGTGTGTGTGTGTGTGTGTGGTGTGTGTAAATGCACCCTGCTCTCTTGCTGTAAGACTGTAGGAGGAAAGGAACACAGGCATGAGATTACGTACACAGATAATGCAAATGCAATTGTCTCAACGTGAGCGGTAGGCGGCTTGGAAATTGACTTTGTGATTATTCAGTTAGTGTGATAATTAAATATTCTCTGCCCAAGGATCCAAAAGCCACTGAACCACAAGGATATTTAACAGGGCTTGACATGTGTTTGAAATAATGTTTATTTATCAATACAAATATGAAGTGGAGCCCTCAGTCTCGGCTTCAGGTCCTACTTGAGTTAACTGTTTTCTAAATGAACGTTATTAAAAGCTGTTCACTTAGATGTTGAACTTTTTGTTGTTATTGTTATTTTATAATTGGAGATATTGTCAAAGATTTTCAGATTATATGATGAATGCATGACACCACAAATACATGAAATGTCTGCATGGTGTTAAATAAAGTCTTCCAAAATTCAGATTAATAAAACAATAAAATAATATTGAACCTTTAACATCCTCACCAAAAAACAGCAAAGACATTTTTATATATATTTTTTTGTTTGGAGCAATAATAAAAACAATTGGTGGGTTTTTTTAGATAGACCCTCCAGTTTTCAAAATATAGACCTCTCCAAACGGTCGAAATGGCACTCTGCGGTAAAATTAGAACATGAACTAGAAATTGAAAAAATATATAAACAATAATGTGCAATGACGTGCTAACTATTTCTTTTCTTGTGACCTTTGTAAGATTTTATTAGAATATTTGTCCAGAAAATAATCCAAACGTGTTCCATGTTTTACTGATTGAAAATCTATGGAGAAGAACTGAAATGAACACTATTCAGACACAGTGACCTTTAGTGGATTTTTTGGCCACAACATACTAACGACGAATGGTAGATATGGCACTATCAGGTTGAGTTAGGTTTAACAACTTTTTTATGAGATATAGTGACTTAAAATGTGCTCTACTAAATGTTTGAGCGGAATGTTAAATGGTTAATTTAAAACTTTATTGCAGCCAAACATTATTACAGTGCTTTAGCTTAATAATTAGCATCATAATAATGCTTGATTATGTTTATGAAATGTAATATGTTTAGAATTTTTCCTTTAAATTATGTAATTTTAATCTAATATCATTTTAAAACTAGTTTTAAAACATAGTTAAATTGATATAATTGGAACTTTTTTTGCTTTTTGATTCAAAGAAGGTCTTAATTGGAAAACCACAATATTCTTAAATCCATAATATTCATTTGACAATCCAAACTGAATATATACAAATTAAAAATTAATACAAAAACAGATTTAAAAGAACTTTCTGGATATTTTGTTTATATATTAAAATCGGTCAGCCATACAGAATATTACTTATTAGAAGACTGTTAGTGTGAGTGACATAATGTTAGATTAGAACATGATTCATTTATTGTAACACAACAGCCACCCACAATTTGAGCTTCTGTTAAAATGTTATGTGAACACCACTAAGAAATTCAGGTTTCCACTGTGTGTTGCAACTATGATAAAACTGAGTAGCTGCTACAATTTAAGTTAATTTAAGAAAAACCTTGGACTTCATGGTAGGACTTCCCAATGCACACCACTTGATCAAGAAACACAACTAAGGTAGATAGTTTTGTGGAGTGAAATCTAAAAAAAAACTTTATGAACTTTATGACCATAACTATCACCATAACTGGCACAAAAGAAACAAGCTTAGATCAATTATATTGATCAGGCATACTTTGCATCATGGAGGTGAACTTTTGTTTTAGGTATATGTGGCATCATAATCCTGGGGCAGATGCAACAAATATACAGATATAACTATATATTTATTCAGATGTGTTATAGGTATAACGCAAAATATATATAAGGCAGTGATAGATGGTTAAGATACTGGGCTAGCAAGTTGAGCGCCAACTGTTGAGTCCCTGAGCAAGGCCCTTAATCCTCAATAGCTTAAAATTGTTTCTGCTATATTCAGAAAATGAAATACAAATTAAGACTAGTCTACTTCTGCATAGAGCTATGCACACAAATTTCTGAACAAAAATGTAATCAAATCCTGACCTCAACAGCTCTGACCAACTTGGAATGGACCAGAACTAGTTGATTGATTTTGGTGTGTAGTAATGGTTCAGTTCAGTTATTGTTTTATTTACAAGAATGATTTTAAACGAAGCTGTAATGCATTTTAATCTGTAATGCTTGACTGCGCAGCAGTAAGTCACAAATGAGTATTATGCACATCACCAATCTGAAAATTGTACTGCTATTTGGGATAAATTAATGAAGAACTAAAAGAAACACTATGTAAGTGAAACACATGGATAAATGAATGAGTGTATAAAACTTTTTTTTTTTTGCATTTGCATATCAGGTTTTAATTTGGTGCTGAGTGATGATTTACAAAAGTCTAGAGAAAAAAGAAAATCATAATGCAATCTGAAGGACTCGATTTTACTTGAATTTAAAGAAGCTACAACCGACTAGGTTTCTCAAAAACAGTTGCTCACAAACCAAACTTGAAGGTATCTTCCTCTGGCAGCTGCTCATAACTTGGACATCCCTCCCCTTTCTTGGAGTGTACAAGGGAAAACGCTAAAATAATATACATTCATTTAAAGTACTGGCAATATCAATAACATTTTATGTGCATATTTCAATAGCCTTACAAACTTATCTAATATTTCATATGTGCACATATATTTAAACAAGGTTCAAGTCAAAGTAACTTCAAGGAATTTGCTTTAGTGAGACATCTAATAATACACATATTTGCACATCACAGTAAACATAAATGCTGATTTAACAGACTTCCCAAAGACTGTGGAGGAACTTTCAGTCAAGGGAGCAACTGTGGTTGGGAAGTTTTCCAGCTGTTGGAGAAAATTTGTTTGCAATTAATAACAATATTAATTATTATCAACCTAATTTCTTTATTGGTCATAGCACAATAAAAGCACAATAAAATGCGTTCTTCACACATATCAGCTTGTTTGGATGCTGGATAGAAGCTTGTTTGAAGAGTATGAATTTGCATTTTCTCATTAAAGAAAAGACACCGTAATAAATTCTAAAACTTTTATTTGTTTATTAAATGTGTAATTGATATTCTAGAAATCTGGTTGCAGGGGCTGTGTATGTGGGGCTTCGGGGGTGTGTGGTGGTGTGACTTATTAAAAAAATTGAAGAAAACAATTAAAAACCACAAACTCTACTACAATATGCATCAATTGATTACCCCTGGCATGACAAGCCATCATGATCCCCCCCCCCCCCAACATATATGATGTGGCTGCCAATTTTATCAAATGAGTATTTAAATAAACAAAGCAATACAAGCTACATAAAATTAAAACCAGTGCCACCACAAACATTTGGTTTTTCCTTTATTTGAGAAAGTCATCAGCCAAAGTTGTCTTGCTTTTTACTGTGTGTCTTCGCAGACAGTGTTTTTAATTTATCTTTGTAAGCTTTTCACTGCCATCACTACTTTTCTTTGGTCATGTCAGAATCATAGTTGATGGTAAATGTAAGCTTATTTAGTATGCAGCTATGCTATTTCAGCAAATACTCTATTTTTGGAGTCAATAACTTTATATGAATTGTTATATATTGAGATTTTAAATCACGTCTTCCTGTAGTGACACTTTTCATTTTGTCAATCTGAACTTGCAAAATGCTAAAATATAGTATTAAGCATCAGTATAAATACGTTTTAATGCTATTTCTAATAAAATATGGTGAGGAGTATAGTTTTCTGTATAACCATGTTATGGTACACTAAAAAAAGAAGAACAATACTGGGGATTTTTTTTACCTTCAGATATATTTCATTATTTTAATTATGAATTCATACTGAAATTTAGTATTTATTTTCTGTTTTAATGCAGAAGTGACAGATGGTATAAGAATAGCACTTATTTATTGAAATAACTACATTTTTGTCTTATCTAATGGAAACAGATATATGACAAATAAGAATAGACCATTATAAAATTGTATTTAAATATTTTAAAACACAAAAGTTTATACAGTTTTGGCTCCTGCTGTCAAAAAGCATTTACATAGTACACTTATATACACGTATAAACTTTTCTGCATCAAACCAAAGCTTAAAAAAGTATCAGACTACAGGAGTTTCTAAGGAGGCATCAGCTCCAAGTACACTGTATTTTGTAGCAGCCATTGACTTTCCCACAATATCAGAGCACAGTAACTATTCTAACCAATGTCTCGATTTTTGTCTCTACCCCACTGGGAGGTGTGTTAAATAACTTTCAGTGTCATTAGAAACATTTTTCTTTTGTTGACAAACAAAACATTTCATGACACCAGTCTGACCATTGTGACATTGTTTTCAAATAGAACACTCTGTTATTTTCTTAATTTAATGCTTGTTGTAGTATTAGCTAGACCTTTTAACAATGCTAGAAAATTACACTTTCTGACACTATCACACACACATTTTTTTACTATCATCACGCCCTCATCACCCACCTCTCCACCCCACCAAAAATCTGCTTATTTCAATATTCATGAATTTTCTATGAGCTCTGTTCACTAGTTTCCATTAAGTATTAATTAGCAGCCGGGGGAAACCAAACAAAAATAAGAAGTTTAATTAGTTAATTATTTTCCTTTTTTTGATTACTTTTTAATCATTGTTTCTCACGTTTAGATGCATATAATCATTGATCTATAATCTGCAATAAAATAGTAATTTATCGTAATATTTTCTTCATCCACTTCCTTATCAGATTTAATATTATTACCGTATTTTAAAGAGGTCAGGCTTTTATAATAACAAATTTTAAATGAGAA
Organism: Ammoglanis amapaensis; assembly: GCA_028566735.1. Taxonomy (NCBI): domain Eukaryota; kingdom Metazoa; phylum Chordata; class Actinopteri; order Siluriformes; family Trichomycteridae; genus Ammoglanis; species Ammoglanis amapaensis. The sequence continues at coordinate 436,706 of JAOUQU010000010.1, forward strand.
CAAATATTGATTAAACTAGTAGTAATAAATATAAGCTTGCATCATTAAATAATCTAACAGCTAAAAATAAACACCACTCGCAATCAACTACAACATGATTTACAAATACAAAACACTAATTCAGTGTCATTTATTTAAAAAAAAAATTAAAAAGAAGACCAGGTTCAGGGTGCTACTTGTGAATCATAAGGCTTTTCATGAACACTGTTTCTGTGCCAAGTTGTGTCAGATTTTTTGAGAAATTAAATGCATATTGTACAAAAGCAACCCTCCTGTGCTGTAGGGGGCGCCTATGGCCCAATTGTCAACATGTTACAGAGTGGGAAGAAGCCACCACAGCTGTTTACAGCAGGTGAGTTCATCCTAAAAGTTAAAACAGCAAAAAGAATTGATAAAGTACAAGACAATTGTGGATACTTGTCAGACTAGAACAACACTTACCATTGTATAGATAATTATATTGTTAATCACAAATATTCATTTGTACTCGACCTTCACTGTGAAAATACATTCGTGTTGCTTTTATTAATAATAGCTATTATGCATGTTAGACTGGGTGTGATTTATTTATTTTTGTAAAATAAGCTATCACCTGTTCCTTATCCATCTACAGCAGAGTATTGCAGTTGTGCTCAGAAAGACAGCTTTGTGTGTTAGTGCATGTCATGTGACTTTTGCTCTCTACTGCACATTTGTGTATATATTTTTGTAAAATATATTTACTAATTGAAAGATGATGTCCACATGTTACAATATGAATTAATTAGACAAATAGGTTATACAATAGGCCCAGGCATTGTCAAGACAAACCATATTTTTCAAAAGTCTAATCTGTGGATCTCCACGATCAAATTGTGACCATGCATAGATCAGGGCAAAATCATCGTGATTGTATATCTAAATTAGGTTGTAGTTTATTGATGTTGTATTGTTTTATATTTGTCACTTTGTATTTGATTGGAAGTAACTTTTAGTAAATTCAAAAAAAATACAGTGGTCTACATAATTTTCAAGTGAAAGGCTAAATGTTTGGCCAGTAATAAAATTTTGCATTAGAAAAAACTTTTGAGTCTTTAAAGTTGTAGTCAATGTTTATTTTTCAGCAAATTATTGACAAAAGTAAGTATGTCTGCCAAATATATAATTTTATCCAACATCTGTGAATTAACCTGGAGATGGCAGTTCAAAGCATTAAATCTGATAGTGCTTCAGAGGATTTGTCATACAGTAGTAATCAAACCTTGATTTGCAAAGCTTATTTGCTTTAAAACACAAATAATGCTTATAAGATCAAAACATTTGATTTGTAATTTTCTAAATGTATTCTATTTTAGCCACATTTTTACATAGATACCGCAGGATATTGCATCAATCATGTTAATAATAAAAAATGATTAATTGTTGTTGTAATTTCTGCCTTAGCGTTGCAAATGGTTCAACTATATACTTATGTAAAGTATAACTGGTTTATTACAAATGCATCTGGTTATGCCTTTAACACTTATGATAATAATTACACTATATATTTAGCTTTTAATGTTACGTTTTACACTTTAGGTAACATTCATGACAGGAAACGGTCGTTCATCACAAAAGTCCCATCAACCACAATGATGGATCATTTTGTATTTTCAGTTTACAGTACCTGCATGTTTTTAGACTGTGGGATGAAATCGAAGCACCTAGATTAAACTCACGCAGATACGGTGAGAAAATACAAACCCTCACAGAAACCCACAGGTCAAATCAAACCTTACACTAAATAAAGTAAACAGTAAACAATTTAACTGCATTGCTATCGTGTAAAATGTAAAATTAGATGTTGTTTTCCAGTATTTGTATATGACTATTGTGAACACAACAAGGTCCAAGTTAAATGCTTTCTGACGATGCATAATTAATATATAAACACTTTGATAGTTCAGTCTTTGTCATAAAGTAGTGTTCTTGTTCTTACATATATTTGATTTATGAATATAATCTAATAATCATTAAAACAAAACAACAAGTATTTGTTTATCATATTTCTGTGTTTAGTGAAGGGTTTAGGAGCTTACTGGCCAGTAAGAGATGGATAAAAAGTACAGGCAGAAAAATAAATGACATTGTTACTGTGGCATTAGCCTTAAGCCCAGCTATCCTATTTGAATTGTAGGACTGAATTATAATCAGGTATTTTAGGTAAGCAGAGCTCAGCTGGGAGGGGGGTGTTAAGAGTATTGCTGTTTCCCTTCTGCATTTTTCCTGACTTCTTTTAGAATCTCTAAAGCTGAACATTGTGATGGGGATCCACGCAGCTGAAATCCTCAGTAAACAAGACCATATCTCTAGACACAGGAGGAAAAGCCTAGCATTTATTTTAGATACTGGGAGAACACATGTGGTATAAATGGAAATGCATACTTTTCCGAGCCCTTGTAGGTTAGCCCCTAAAGGTTTCTTTTTACACAACCAGGCTGGTGAAGGGTCTAATTTTTTTTTTTCCTTTTGGAATTTTTTTAAAAGATTGATGCATTCAGTGCAATTATTTTTAGATTTTAAGTCTTTCAGTCACTCCAGCTGCTAGGAAGAAAACACAATTAGTTCTACTGTATAAATTACAAACTTTAGTATTTTATACATCAACATTTCTGTGCCTTTGCGCTACTAAGCTTGTTGTGAAGGAACTCCAGTGGTCTGCACAGACCCACACAATCACTACAATCTTACAACTTTAACTTCTTGTCCAATAGTCAAGTTGTTCTTTTCAAAACCTTTCATCAAATACTTTTTTCAATGTATTTTTACAAAGTGTTTCAATTTTTATTCTATGATTATGTTTGAATGATAATAGTTATAGTTTATACTAGAAGGCTTGTCAGGCTACTTTTTAATCTTGTGTTTATACAACCAGGAAATTAAAAGGTCACTGTAGAAAAATAATTTAATAGAAATTTAGTCACAGTTATTGAACCCGTAGCCTGATGGTTTGGGTACAGGACTGGAAATCCGAATGACACAGTTTCACCCACAGATTCTAGGTTGCTACTGTTTTGCTACTGTAAAAAGGTCCTCACTGTAATATAAGTCACTTTAGATAAAGGCATCTGCCAAATGTAAATGTTCAAAAATGTAAATGTAATCTCATTCTTTGTACTATGCTCTTATATAATATTTATTCTTTTTAATATAATACGACGCTGGTCATTTTGGTCAAAATAGTGCAAATACAAATAATACAAATAGTGTATACAAATACAAATAGTATGCACAAATATTTAAAACAAATCCTTCATACAATTTATAATATATTCTATAATGATACTGAATATAATATATTAAAAGCAAAGACAGTCAGTAAATATTTGTACTTTTTCTCTACCAGAAATTTATTTTAAGATATTCGGTTGTTAATACCAAATCAAGAAAAGAAAATGGGTAACAACAAAAAGGGTTTGAACATACAAAAAGTTTTGTGCCTAAGCTCAAATGTAAGACATGATCATCTGACAACAATCAGCTAAAACTAAATATTTTCTCCTCTATCTGCCCTTTGCATGGCCTCTATCTTACTTCTTTTCACAGCCTATCACAATCCATTACTGCAAATTAGGGCTCAATAAAATTGCTATTCAGAGATAATTAGTGGCTGGTTTTGTGTGGCATGCCTCCGCAGGGGCTGTTGTGCTCGGGGTCACAGGGCCTCAGCAGCTGGGGTAAACGAAGGGTGATTTGAGCTATTGGGGCTGACCTCGCTATTTTGTGACCCCCCGCAGTGCTCACACACAGTAGGTCCTCACCTGCCCAGACACCCAGCAGCTCCAAATTAAACAAATTATTTCAACCTTCTCCCCTCTGCTCCTCTCACACTTCCTCCCACTTCTCTCAAAGAGGCACAAAAAGCTGAACAGTAGTGAAAGCAAGAAGTACAATGAATCTACGACCGCTGATGATTAACAGGGCGAGGGGCTACAAACCAAAAAAAATTGTGTGCCTAATTGGCAAAAGAGCGTGCTTTTCTTTAATTAACACTCTCAGCCTAACGCAAGGCTTCTATCTACATAGTGGTGAAGTGGTAATTTTTTATTTATTTTTATTATAGGGGGAGGGGGGTTCTAGACCAGTAGCAGTAGCAGGAATAAATTAATTATTTATAAAATTTGAAACAATTTCTCAATATGTTCAGTTTATTTGTTAAGTAGCTCATTTGTAATTGTTGATTTGTCTACTGTTGTTGTTATTATTATTATTATTATTATTATTATTATTATTATTATTATTATTATTATTATTGGTGGTGGTAGTAGTACACTTTTATTATTGTTTAAATAAGTGTATGATTATATTTAATTATTAATGCAATAATAATTATTGTAACTGATTTATTTATTTTTCACAGAGGCCTAAATTAGATTATGTTAGTGCAGCAGAACGCTATTAAATTCAGATTGGTTTTTAAGTTGACGGTTCTTTTTCAAACTACACTAAACACACATATACACACACACTTACACACAACAACAACAACAACAACAACAACAACAACAACAACAAATCACATCATCTATGAAGGTAGATGAGTGATTATGCAAAAGCTGGGCTTTTAATGGGTTTTAGACACTTTTAAATAGCTGGTACAATGCATTGTTTTTGTATCAACATTTTAAAGCTAAACAACTGTTCAGGAATTTGATTTTAGCCTTTAAATTTTTTTTTAAAGAAAACAGGAAAAAATGCATTGATGCTGGTCACTGAGAGTGTCATTTAGAAAACGATATGTTAGCTGTAATATCAAACCTTGATAGCATTGAAACATCATTTGAATAATAAAAAACAACAGAAGTAGCACGATCAAGAAGCTATGTGTGGCTTCTTTTCATCAAGGTTTTCGGTTTGTGTGGCATCTGCCCTGGTGTTTTCTTATTCCAGAGGACACTACGTTCAGTGGTCACTTTGCACCAGTGCCCCACAGGAATGTTTGCCCTGAACACAGCTATAGAAGAGATGTCGGTGGTCAATAGGGCACAGTGCCACCCACAATCTAACACTCTTGCCCCAGGGACCCAGACTCAAACGGTAACATGAGGACCTCACAGTACAACAACCAAAATACAGCCACAGAAACAAAGAGACCTGGGAGTACAAAACAAGTCACGTTTTATAGCTCCTGGAAAAAAGAGAATCCACAAGGCTAAACAAACAACATTCTAAAGAAAAAAAAAACAGTTGAACCCACCGATTTTCCCATAAATGAAACAGGTTTGCAATCAGCCACACAACATACTGACCAGTATTTATGAGATGAAAGAAAAATGAGAAAAGCCCTTTTAATAAAAAGATCTTAATTTACTTAAGTGTTGCTTCGGTTGTCTAAAAATGTTTAAATATATAATTACCAGTGCAAGCGATTGATAGTTCTTCCTGTAATGTGTTTATTTTTCTTATTCTAATTCTGATATTCCAAATTTCATGAACTATGTAGATTCAAAAGAAGTAACAACACCCTCATAAAAACATCACTCCAATTTTTTAAACAGCTTAGCAAAACACATCAAAAAGTTCCAGGTTTGGCAATCTGGGGATTTATGTGTGCTTTTCTGGATGAGTTTGTTCTACAATGTCTGTATGGCTTTTCTACAGGTTCCTCACACAGTCCAAAGACATCATTAAATAGAGATAATGAAATTGTGTGGGGAGTAGGTGAAAAAACATTTATACAACACTATTGCAACCAAATGGCATACAACAAAGTACACAATTCAAAACCAATTAATCATACAAGACTAATCAAAGAATTACTTTTCTCGTATGAAGTTAGATAGGAACATTAGAATAACCTTGTCAGGGTTTATATTACCCCTATTATTGTTGCTATAAAGGCAATGCAAAGCAGATTAGGCATCTAATATCTCAAAATAAATTAGAGTTATTGTAAACTTTCCTGTTATAACTCAATTGAAATGAAATCAATATCATATAATTTCAAATAATGGCTCTGATAGATTGAGACAAATAGGGTTATCTTATAAATTATTATATTTAGGTTAGAGCATTTTAATAAAAATTACATGGTGTTGACTTATTTTAGGCTTGTAGCCGTATCTTTCTGTAAATGTAACAGATTAGGAGGGTTTTGACCAGACATTAATAAATGCTTCCAGGACATATGAGGGTTATTGTTCAAGCATTTTAAATAAATAACATTTGTTATGTTTTTGTGATTTGTATCGTTTGTGCATAGGGACTACAATGAAAATATCAATGAAAAGTCTTCCGACTTTTGTGTTTTATGAGGCATTGCATCTACAGAGAATGTGGAGTTCTTGTTTGTTTTTAATGAATTATTTCATATTTTAAACCTATCACTCAATTTAGCCCAACACAATAATAAAGTAAAAGCAATGATGAAGCTGTGCACTCAGTGGTATAGCTTTGTAGATTCTAATTCTAACCTTTAAATGGTCTCTACCTATGTATCATATTGATAAATTAAATATTAAAATATTATCATTTTAGAGGAGTAGACAAAACATTTCCAAACAGTTATTAATTTATATTTTTAAAAAAAGCTTTTATTTCACCTCTTGTAGTTTGCCTTTTCTCACAAACAGAGCAGCACGAGTACAGTACACACAATTACACACTTGTGAGTTTTCATACACATTATACAAAAGAAAAATCTACCCAGGACGTTGGCCACCTCAGGAATACTATTTCCTCCTCTCATCGATCTGGTTGCCAGCCCAGGCCGCTTATGGGCATTATTCACATGTTAAATGCCAATCTCACAATAGCTATGCATGACACGCCATAGGGTTGCTCCTGTTTTCTGTGTCACCCGTCATTCCAGTGCTCCCTCCATCTCTTATTTAAAAATGCATAAAGCACTCCGACTGCCTTCACTTCAGTGAGGGTCAATCAATTTTGGGAACTTATTTTGGCACTCCATGTTAATTATCCTGCCAAATTAAAGCATGTTGCGTTTTAGCTAATTATGAGAGCACTTTAAAGTTCGAAATATGCAAATTGCCATTCATCCTGCTCACCGATGTACTAATTTACTGCTTTTTAAAAATGTATATTCATATGGATAAAATCTGTTTTGGTGCCTCTGTGCTGAGGGCCACATTCAAAATTATATATTCAGGATATTACGATTCACATTATTGGCAAGTCAAATCAACACTGGGTGTATTTTAGAAGCAGGTATGTAATCAAATCAAAAGTTATGTTTAATTTGTGCTTTTAAAATATATCTAAACATGAGGAATTCAGTTTACATTAGACTTGATAAACTGATCCTGACTTCCAATTTCTTCTAGCAAAAAAAAGAAATGCATGTCAAATAAAGAAGCATTTTTTTACACATATTTGTATATTATATTATATATTAATACATGCCTTTTTGCTTTTTATTTCAGTGATAACATAAACAGGTGAAACATGCATACAGATATTAGCATGCAGGCACTGTATGCTATTCCAAATTAGCTTCAGGTGTGAGTAAAACTAGGTGGATGAAAAATGCTGTTTCACCACTATTTGTATCTTTGTATTTTCAATTATTGTAATTTGTTTTGATAAATTGAAATGTTATTCATTTTATTTGCAAATCCAATTGGTGAGAACTTTGGGGGAGACATTAGGGGATACAACTAAATGATTAATATTTTCTCATAATATTTATTTGTAAACAGAAAACTTAAAAAAAATTCCAAAAATAGCAGGTGATTATAATTAAAATTACAAGACACTATAGAAAATATATTTTAGTCAATAATCAGATTAACAACCAATAATTGATTTTGGGAGGGCCACTGAACACACTATCGTAAAATAAATGTGTTGAATGCAATGGACACATTTTAATGAAGAAAGCTTTTAAATTGGTTATTACATTAAGTTTTTTTTACTCAAGAAAAAGTACATTGTAGAATAGAATGCTTTTAATTGTTATACATAACAACACATCAGTTTGTTTGAAAGCTGTGGTCAAGGTTCAGGGTTACCCATGGCATTGTGATGGTGCCTCTGGAGCAAAAAGGATTGGGGGCCCAGCAATTTCGTTTCTACATATTTAACCCTTAATGAATTAATACATTTTAAAAATGATTTAACAATGATAGAATTGAGACAGCACTAGATGTGCTAAAGTAACCAAACATATTCTACCATGTCACTGCTGGTATATATGGTTAGATGGTAATGCATTTTATTTATTATAGTGTGTTGCCAACATATGGGATTCTTTTAATTATATTTTATTTACATTTTCTGTTTATATTTAGCATGTAATGCAGACAGAAAGTACTTTGTCTATACACACAACTACTTTTATGATCATTAATAAACATGCATAATTATGTGAGCATTATGATTATGCTAATAAATCTGCAATTGAGAGCACTAAAGAACAATGATCTTCCATTAAGTCCATGCACAACCCATGCTGTGACAAAATTTCCCAATGTGTCATTTCTCACCCTATGTGCATCATTTTTAAAGCAAATATAACAGAGGCCTGTTTCTGTTTCTGTTCTCAAGAGTGCAACCTCCACTCTCACCAAGATGGCTTCACAGCGGCGCAATGCTGTGGATGAGTGACAGTTGACACTCCACGTTTGCAGCTACAGTTGAACGTGTCAAACATCAGTAAGCTGTCATTCAAAGCCAAACATCTCATATCAGCACTTCTCACTAGCGTAAGTGCCAACATGCCCATATCAGTGCAACACAGAGCCTTTCACAGGCCCTCATCTCCTTACGTAAAACGCCTGTCTACATTTCCATATGGAAAGGTCGCAAATAGCCTCCAGGCTCAGCTTTAATTAGTGACTGCTTTAAAAAAAGACAAAAAGGGAAATGGAGACACTTAACACGAAAAGAGGTAGGTATAGAAGTTGATTAAAAGTTCATTAAGCAGTGCTGTCTTAAAGGATGCTTCAGGGTTCTGAGATGAAGGTGAAAAAATCATGCCTAAATGTACTTTAACATCTT
>JAOUQU010000010.1:501389-511554 GCA_028566735.1 Ammoglanis amapaensis
ATATACTGTATATATATATACTGTATATTTATATATATATATGTGTGTGTGTGTGTGTGTGTGTGTGTGTGTGTGTGTGTGTGTGTGTGTGTGTGTGTGACTGGATGTCTAAAATGACTTAGAAGAATGACCAAGAATGTCCAAGTATTGGTAAAGTGATCAAGTGTCCATAAATTGACAAATACTGATAAAATGTCCCAGTGTTGATTATAAAGTGTCCCACACTGGAATAGTATATTGAAATATGAGATTAAACTGAACTTATCAGATGTCTCCTGATTTTGTTATTTATATTATTGCATTTACATGTTTTTTTAATCTCTTTTAGGATATCCATTACCCGAGTGACTGCAGACATTTCTTTAGCAAAGAGATCAGTGCTAAACAACCCAAGTAAGAGAGCCATCATTGAGCGCTCCAACACCAGATCCAGTCTTGGTAAGAAGAGTTAAATAAATAATTTATCATCTACAGGGAACAAACACAGTTCTGTAACCTTGCAACCAATAATGTCATTTATTTGTTTTAATGCAGTGCTGTATAAGTGCCACTTTTATAGTGTTATTCAATCCTTTGTAACAGGACTTGCAAATAAGTTAAATGTAAATGCCAGTTTATTATAAAAGTCAGAAAAATAATACAACACTTAGGTGTCCTTCACCTAATATACAGAAAGAATAAACAAATAGAGGTTGCAAGTAAAGCTACTTTCACACTTGAAACTTAGAATGTTATTGTTTAGTATCACTTACAGGTCTCATTACACCAAAACAGCTTATTTTAGATCATTTATGAGTGAGATACTAATTAAACCCTCCCTCCCCCACTGATCTTTGTAAATGTTGGTGAACATTGGAAAACATTGGCTTAAGGCACCAAATCATTAAAATCAGTGAAGGGCATTAGTCATCTCAAACTCTTTTAGCTGATAGCACTTCTGGGATTAGAACATAAAAATTATATTTAAGTAGTTAATATTTCCTCTTTCACTTTTAGCTGAAGTGCAGAGTGAGATCGAGCGTATCTTTGAATTAGCCCGATCCTTACAGCTGGTAGTGCTGGATGCCGATACCATCAACCACCCGGCTCAGCTGATGAAGACCTCCTTAGCACCTATCATTGTTCTGGTGAAAGTGTCCTCACCAAAGGTACTCCCAACCCCTCCCCCACACACTCATGCTTAGTAGAAATATATTTTTAAATTCTATTAATATATCTCTATATAATCAAGAACTAACTCAGATTCCGTTTGTACTGGTCAAGCTCTGTTGCCTTATGAGTCATTTGTGTCATTTGTGTACCCTGCAGGTTCTCCAGAGGCTGATCAAATCCAGAGGAAAATCTCAGAGTAAACATCTGAATGTGCAGCTTGTAGCAGCTGATAAACTCGCACAGTGTCCACCGGTATGGTTTTTTAGGAAAAGCAAGTTCACAGCACTGATTAGGCACCTAGTGTCTATATATTAAGAGCAGTCAGTTTTGTCAGTGCATTTAGTCAACAGATTGTTCTTATTTATTGTGTGCACAATTAAATTAGGGTAATCGTATTGTTTTAGTGGAGGAAAACATTTGAGGGTTTAAATACTGTCTATGCTGACCTTTTTATTAGGAACAGCAGGTATTTCACTTGTTTTTAGTCACCCTGGTGATTGTATGTCATAAAATATTTCTTTTGCAGGAGATGTTTGACATCATCTTAGATGAGAATCAGTTGGAGGATGCATGTGAGCACTTGGCCGAATATCTGGAGGCATACTGGAAGGCCACACACACTTCCAGCAGCACTCCTCTTAACCCACTGCTAGGCCGAAACCTTGGCCCCTCTGCCCTGGCGCCTTACCCATCCACCATCTCTGGCCTGCAGGTTAGTGTCAATATTCAATTCCACTATAACACCAGGCTTATTGTAGCTAGCAGTGCTTTAATAACAGCAATGCTACTGACCTGGCCATTTGTCTGCGTTTAAGAATGAGATGTTCTAGCATGGCCATTGCAAAACACCTATGGCTTTTCGGCTTTTATCATGAATTGGTCTAGACATTTGATCATTTCTCTCTGCAACAGAAACACATCGGGGTCCCCAATTGTTGTTGTTTTTTATTTACAGAGAGCAAAAATAAGAAAAATCAAGTTGATCAACAAAAGTTATTCAAAATGTATTTAGTTGATTCAAATATTTGGTGAATGCTTTATTCGCAGTGGAAACTGCTCAGAATGTGACCGATGCGCACAAACCTAAAAGTTCAAATCCTTAATCCACTGTCCCTTACTTATATCACTTCTGACCTTTCACATGCAACAGCATACACTACCTATCATCTTTTTCACAGCTTTCTAATCTCGAATGAGAGTCCAAAGTATATGTCATGTTGTATGTTCCCCAGATTTTTGCTAATTCATCTGAGTTTCTCTTATCACTGGGTACAGTTCCTCATTTAAAGTTGTTTTTCTGCATGTCTTACCTGTCTTCGCGGGGCCTGAAACTGTCCTGAGATGAACCATGTAGTTCGCTAAAATGCACCTTAAATGTCAGTACATGTGATTTAAATTACATGTAATGTAATTTAAATGACTTGTAATTTGAGTTTGAGGGACATTAGGTGCATCCCAAACAACATTCTTATGTAAACGTAATATTGCTCACTGAACACTTACGTTTTAGTGCACAATTTTATTGGTAAGTGTTGTCTCTAATGAAGCACTACACTTCAAGAAAGTGATGGACTAACATTTCATAGTGGTTCTCTATCACGTCAAAATATCAATTAGTTTTTGTTTATATAATCAATGATTTCAATTGTTTGTGTTTACCCCTATGAATGAATCATTTCATTTACGCCAGTTACATTTATGTAAAGCCGTTCATTAGTGCGAAGCGATGGTCATTAGTAACTGGTCAAAAGTCTCGCCATTTCCATTATGTGGGTAATGGCAGCAGTTTAGTACACATTACAGTTACACAGTACACAGTACAGTCCATCACTTCACACTGTGTATTTGGCTATTTTAAGTACACCATATGTTTTATTACACAAGTTTTATTGTGTTTAAAATGCGTGGAAGTGTGTAATTTGGGATGAACCTATTAAGTTACAAGACATGACTTGATTACTAAAAAGAATTGAAATAGATTTACTTACAAAATTTCTTCCTTCATGAATGTCTTTAGTTCTATTATTATTAGATCAGATGCTGTGTAATCTTTTGCAAACATGGTGTGTCAGCAGACACCATCTTCAGACACAGTGTTTGAAATATTTAAGCAATATAAGCAATAATCCCCACATCACTAATATTTTGAAGTTGGTGTGCTGGAACCGTCACCCATCAAACATTTTCTCTGTGGACCAAGTCAGGTGATTTTGATAGCAACTCTAGAATCTTTCCACTGCAAAGCAGCCTCAGTGCACCAATGAGTCATAGCCAAGCGTCACTGTAGACAGGGTCTTTTTATTAGTGTATGCTTCATTCTTTCATCACCAGACATTCAGACACCAAAAGAAATTCCAGAGAACAGAGTCACACCATAATTTCTGATGTTTATGTATATAGTTCAAACAATTAGGAGCCAACCTCACTAATGCCTTTGATTCAGTAGAGGTGTACGTCTTGGAATTTTGGTATAGTAATGCACTTACAGTATAGACTAAAACCTCCCCGTTGCTACCAAATCTTGCTGCTGGTCTTTTGTAGACAGAATACAATTATGTGCTCCTGTAGTCATCAAAAGTTTTTTTCATATTGACTTTAATGAAATCATTAGTTCTACCAATTATTTTTTGCTATTAAAATAGTTTGTGTTTTGAATGCAGGGATTGCGTTCCAGAACCCCCCACAATAGGTTAAAGTTCATGAACATCTTAGCCTTAAGGTTGATCTGTTAGAAGTGATATGAGCTTAAGGTGATGGCTAGATGACTGGGTCTTTGCACCTCTAAAATGTCAGCTCTAGCAGGGTGTTCCAATAAGAGCAAAGGTCCGTTTCAATCAAAAGTGGTCAAACAGTGACAGCCAAGTTTCACGGATACATGTGAGTTGTGAAGGCTGGTACGTGTGGTCTGATCCAACACCTGCAGACGTTGATGCTGGTTATGACAGAATGCACAGTACATTGCCGTTCCAGAGCAGCAAAAGGGGGACCAACACATAATTATGATAATAGACATCTAACAGTATCATAATAGTATCTGCACAAATTACATAATGCTTTACTGTTTGTAAACCAAAATTAATGTCTTCGTTGCTATGGTAGAAAAGTGTAGCAACTTATAGATTGGATGTTATCTGAGACAATAAAATTCAAAAATAGTTCTGGGGATAAATTTCCTTCAAGGTCAACTGTAAATGTCAACTGGTATTACTGTCCCGGTGCAGCCATGATTTATAACAAATGCAGTTTTCAACAGCCATCTGTTTTTTTTTTCTTTTTTAGAATCAGCAAGGTCAAAGAACACGACATGCGAACCACACAGGTGACCACTCCACAGCCAACGAGCGGCGTAACCTGATGACCCCAGACGAGAACTACCACAACGAGCGTTCTCACAAGGCACGAAGCAATCGCACCTCAACTGGCTCACAGCCGGGTCGAGAGCAACACCAGTACATGGACGAGCAGCAGGACCCTTACCAAGACAGCTACAAACCACATCGCAACCGCAGCTCACCAGGAGGCTACAGCCAGGACTCACGCCACCGACTATGAGTGCGTTTCATCATCAGCCTGACCCAGGATCCCGTCTGTCCATCTATTTTTCATTGTGTTTTTTTCTGGTTTTAAATTCTTGGCAGATTTCATCTTTGAATGAGCCTAAACGACCAATCAGAATGAAATGTGTGAGGAAAACAGGGGGCGTCCAGACTCCACTAATCTCACATTCTGTTTATTTTTCTGTTTGTATATGTGTTTCTGTTGTGTTCGAAATTCCTTTCTGGAGAGTAAACAGATCGAAAGATCTACAGATCTTTTTGTGTGCCAACATTGCTACTGGCACAGTAGCTTAAGCATGCTTCCTTTCGATGCTGGATGATACTGTAACATACACCTGTAACATAACAGGCACCTCAGACAGTATAGTCAGGATATTATTGACAATACCAACCCACTGCCAGTATATTTTGTTATATTAATGATGTGTGGACAAACTGTAGAAACCCGATCTGATAGTCTTCTCAGGCCTCTGGATGTAGTGATATGAGGGAATTTTTTACACAGCAGAGTCAACCGAAAGATTTGTTCAGCGTTTGTGCTGCTGCTCAGAGAATTGGTGCAGTTCTGCATGTTTCATGAGTTTTAATTCAGAATAAAGAGGGTAGATTGGTTAAAAAAAGTAAATAAAAAAAACGCTGCCTCTTAGTTTCAAGGGTCTTGACGTATACCTTGGCCCTTTCATGTAGACTATTCTGCTAGTTTGCTAGTTGTACTTAGAACAACTGCTTAACCAAGAGATGCACATCATATTAGCTGCTCTGAGTTGCTCTGAGCTAGTTTACAGAATATGTAGATGAAATTAGGCTTCATTTTTACAGATAATCAGCACGAACAGACCTCATCAGGGAATTTTGTCATTATAGGTGCTGGACGTCAAATAAAATAAATCATAAAAGATCGAGCGGGATGTTTTGTTTTCATAGGCTTTAAGTCAAATGCTTTTCAGGTTCGTGTGATGTCCAAAGACCTTTCAGAAAACTCCCCATAAAGAAAAGGCAGATCCCAAATTACGGATACAAGCATGCATGAAAATGGAACTAAAGTCAAGAGCCTGGATTTTCTCCTGCATAACCATTGAATGAGTCATTAATTTATGCTAGTTTGTGCATTTTTTAAAGAAGAAAAAGAAAAAAGTCAAGGCATTATCGAACATGTACATTCTGTATGCAGTTGTCTATGAGCATGCTTCTCTGTTACTACTATAACTGAGGATGAACGAACCAAATGGATTGTCAATGAATCATTTATCCATAACCGAACTGATGCATCATCTTTGGGTTTGAAGCTTGAGACAATCACACGGAATTCCTCTGTTCATTCGGAAACTTCCTCATCTCTTCCTGACATCCTGCTCTCCTTCCTTTCAGCTCAGACTCAAAAGGGGGTGTGCATTCTTTTTGTTTCAGTTTTGTTTAGATTTTTGTGGAAGTCAAAAATAATGAGGGAAATGCAAACTGCATGCACAATATATGATTTTCATTTTAAAAACAGATTTAAAACGTTTTAAAGAAATGCGTAAAAGACGATTATAGAAGAATTTGAGTTCTCTTTTACAAAAAAAAGGAAGCGAGGATGAAAATAAATGGCAATTTTTTTGCAAATGAATATGTGTCACTTTTTATTGTGGTCTATATTGGTGTTTTCTCAGTATGTTGAAATCAGTTTTATCAGTATGGAGGCTCTTTCAAAGGTTAGCCGAGGGAGGTGAAGTGAAACACGCGTGATACACTAGTGAACACAAACTAAGGGGCAGCAGTGAGCACATACTTGGGCCGATGGGTAGCCCTAGCCACGGTATCCGAAGAGCAGTTAGGGGTTAGGTGCCTTGTTTAGGAGCACTTCAGTCATGACCTGGTGACTATTTGAATGGGACCGGCAACCTCCAGATCACAAACTCAGTTCTCTAACCACCAGGCCACGGCTATAATGTAACTAAGAATATAGCAACTATAATAGAGTAACTGTAACAACTATAAGAATGGTTCAAATAACATATGGCACCTTTATCATCATGCATCAAACTTTTAGTACAATCTTTAATGCATATTAGAATTTAAAGTATTAAAAATCACAGAAAATTGGGGCCAACACTGCTGGAGACTCAAACACAAGCAGTATAGTTTACTCTTACACCACATGAGGTGAGGGCCTATATTCCGAGTTCAGTATATGCAAACGGCCTAGTATCGGTATTATGAAACTGCAGTTTAACCAAATGAAGTGTATGTTGTTGATATAAACACATTGATGTGATGCCGGTGTTGATGATAGTGATTTATATTGAAATACAAGATAAAGAAATAAAAAATGTAAACCCTGATGATATTCAGCACTGGTAAGTTCTGTCGTAGCCCTGGATTTTACATATTTTATTTATTTATTTACTAATTTATTTATTAAGCATTAGCTCAAAATGAACATGCATTCAAAGTTTGCACGACGTTCTTCAGCTAATTCTGTAAGGCTGTATGTTTTTCTTAGAACTCTGTTAAAAAAAACCTATATTGCAATATTAGAACAATACAGCAGATGGCAGTAATCGTCTACGTCCACAGCTTCTCAAGCCCAGAGGAACTGTTCCCCACCTCGCTTGGTTCTCTCCCTTGGCCTCTTCCTCTCTTCTTCTGTACTCCTACTCCTAGATTAAAGTAGCTCAAGGTGCCTGCACACCTACGTAATTATAACTGTACGCACTTACTTCTTAGTAAGTGTTGTCTCATTTGGAACACTACACTTTGGAGTAGTGACTAACATAGAACTAAAATGTTATCGTTGTTATGTAGACCACCAAAATATCCACCAGCGTTTGTTTTCATATATTGTATACTTTTATTTGTTCTGTTGTTGGTGTTGTTTACCTTAAAAGTAATGAATCATTTAATTAACTCTACTTAACAAAAATGTCCCTCCATTTCTGATTCGATCATGGCCAGAATTTAGGGTTGCCACCTTTATCTGACAAAAAACACACTGTCATACTGACAGCTTACAAATATACAGTTGATGTAACCGAATCAGAGACGAGTTTGAAAAGTAGGTTTGTTCAAAGCAATGAATATTTTGCCAACACATGCTGAACTAATTCAAAACAACTTTATTATTATAACATTATTTGTATAGCGTTTTTTACAATAGAGATTGTCTCAAAGTAACAAAATACAGGATGAACATATACAGAAACCCCTCGCTACATGACATATTGGTTCCAATATTATAATCACTGAATATTTTCGCACTGACCCTGTTCCCACAGTAAGTGGGCAGGTAGCTGTGGCCATGTCGGTCACAGTGATAAGTACAGGTTAGTTCGGCAACAGCAATTTTGTTCTTCTCCAAGTCTTTCTTGATCATAAACATTGTCGTGTGATTTGCATACAATTTAATTGTTTTTTTTAGGTTTAGGTTTTAGAATTGTCATCCAATGCAGTTTTAGCCTCAGGTCTAATCACAATTTTACTTGAGGTAGTCAGGTATTTTTTTACCCAGACATTATTAAAATAGGATGAACATTTCTCTTTTTGACCTGCTTATTAGACTCACTAAGCCCAGACTCATCACCCTCCTCCATTTTGCCTCCCACTGCTGTATTGTTACTTAAATCAACTCAAACAACAGGAGTGCCACTGATTCACAACTTGTAGGAACCGTCTGTGTGATTGGATAGTGAAGTCACATGAAAAAAAAGACTGATTTAAAAAAGTCTAAATAGTCCATAAAACTAACCCCAGTAAAAACCGGGACATTAAATGAGATTTTTTATTTCCGGGACTGAATATTAAAAAGAAGGACAGTCCTGGGAAAACCAGGACAGGTGGCAATACTACTAGAATTAACTTGTCAAAAGTCCCTCCCCTGCGGTTACACAGGAATGGTGTTGGTTTAGTGTGCATAGTGTCCATCGTTTCACACTCTAAATTTACTGTGATTCTCAGATAACTAAATTATAGTTCTCGAAATGTGTAAGTGTGTGATTTGGGACATGCTTTACTTCTCTACTCTCACTCCTAGATTAACAGAACTTGAAGGCTTGAAGGCATTTCTGATTCGGTGATGGTCGCTATTAACCGATCAAAAGTCCCTCCTCTTCCATTAAGTAGGCAAAATGGTTTCCGTTTATTTGCCGTTTTTAGTGCACTATTTGCAGTTTTTTAGGTTTCTCAGATGCACAAAACAGTGTGCTCGAGGAGTGTAAATGAGTTGTTTCAGATACAACTTCAGACTAACCACTATCAACTAGATACTTCTTTTAAGAGAACATGCATCTTGTCTATGAAGCCATCATAACGATGAGTAGTTTAACTTTTACATTATGTGGATATGTACCTATGTAAGTAATGATGTAGACAATTACAAGATGTTGTTTTTTGTCTCCGATATTTAATCTGTAATCAATGTTAACACTTCATATTTGGTCCCACAGCTATCACAGTATCATTGCCATTGAGTAAATATCCTGATCTTTTGAAACCAGTACACACATTATGTAGGTTATGGTTTTAAAAGCTTTTGGAGTTATGTGGTGTCAAAAAAATGATTTAAATATTAGTGTATTGTGAGATTATATTCTCTTGTCTGATTAACAGACCCCTTCTGATTGTTTTTTTACAATTATATAATATTTTAAATATTCTTAACAAACTGTGGACATGAAAATTTGTCATAAATACAATGTTTTGTTTTTAGAGGAACAAGGCCAAGGCTAACAAACCATTATCCCTCAGTATTAGAGATCAGTAAATAAAAGGGGATAAAAATAAAATTAATACAGCTTTCATACATACGGCTCTGCAATGAAGCCATTATTGTGCCCTTGAGAAAGATCATTAACCCTGTCTGCTCTAGGTGTGTAATGGCTGACTCTGAGTTCTAATCTCAGCTTCCAAACAAATGCTAGGTAGAATGCGCCTCATGCAAAAAGGTCAACATGATTGACAGGAAATGTGGTCATTGCATATTTACAAATGCTATTGACTGTACCAGAAGTACTGTCTAGAGTGGGCATTATTGCACAAACGCACCAAAACCACTTAGATTTGAGCAGAACGCTGTTTCAAACACAGATTTGACACTGTTTCACAACAAAAGCTAGCGAATAAATTTGAATCCAACTTCTTCTGGACATTCTTGGATGTTGCTGGTTATAAATGTTGCACATTATTTACAGTATTTTGAATCAATCTTTTAAAATCAGCTTTTTTGCACAGAAGATACCCCCTCCACCCTATTTACTGATGAACACTTGTGAGAAGTTATAGACTCCTTTGCAATTTACATCATCAAACATTCATTCCTTTTTATGAGAATTTGTAAATTGTCAAGTATTATTGGACATTATATGTGGAAAGTACGGCTGTCCACGACCAAGGATTTTGTTGGTAGACCAGTGGTCGTCATTTACTCCAACTAATCGACTAATAGTCGACTAAAAATACCATTTAGACCGGGATACATATTT
>JAOUQU010000010.1:515870-528282 GCA_028566735.1 Ammoglanis amapaensis
AATGTGTGTACACATATATACAGTTCAACTTTTAAAATAAGTGTGTTATTTGTGTTGGGGACATAAAAGCCCCAAACACTTCTCTAGCAGTGGTGCAATTTTGGTTTAGTTCCACTATATTTGTTGTGGCCTTTAATTTTCTTGAGTTTTTTTAGGCATCCTGTTCATAAAATCTGTTTTGTTGGGTTTTAAACATGGGGTTTGAAGTATAATACTTTAATAGTGCTTCTGTGTCCATTTCATTTGACCAAGCAATAGTCTGTACTGTTTCTCATCCCACCTCTATGGCCCACTTTTGTGTGTTTGGATCTTGGCCAGGAGGAAAACCAGTTCCGAAATGGCTCTTTGGTACAGTAGAGAGGAAATTGGCAGTGGAAAATAACTGGGATCAAGTAACATAATCATTTGGTTTGATGAATTACAACAGCACATGCATTTTAAATGGCTATACATTTCGTCAACTCCAAAAGACACCAGAATTTACTTTAGTTGATTTTCAATGAGCGCATAAGAAAAAACAGTTGTGATTGGAGGGATGTTAATGTGCAACACTAAAGGAGCTGGCCTGGTAGTGACTGGAGCGCCCAAATAAAGTCATGAACACCATCATGAACTAAACATTCATGATGATAAATTATACACTATATCCACCACCATCATCACAATTTCATGTGGAATAATTTTGGTATTCCATTTAAACAAATCATGCTTAACAGACTCTTCGAGAATATGTGCAGAATTACAATGATGACCAAACAACAAACAGGTAACCAAACATTTTACTGAAAAACTTTCTTATTCATTATTTTTCTAACAGAGTGTCACTGTACAGCCTAAAATATGTTCTGGCCCTTTAAAGAGAGAAAGAGCAGCCTGAACTTTTAAACAACATCTGGTTGTTGAATGAAACCAAGCCATTCATAAAAACAGGACTGTGCTTCTTTGTGATTGGTTGGTGGTGGCCCACCACATACTTTAGCGTTTTGCACTTGCTTATTGGACGGCGCTTTGAAAGGCGTGATTCGACAACCAATCAGAAACATGCTCACAGTTAAGCCCCGGTCCATGGCGAAGGAGGCGATTCCATTGAGAAAAAAATCCGTCTCAGTCTCGTTGAGGTAACGGATCGTAAAGTAGCGAAGCGCCGGTGTGTGTCATTCGCATATGTTTATATTTGGATTAATGAGAAACTGCTTCTAGTAAAGAGGTATCGAGGATTAAATAAACACAGGTGAGTAAAGTTGTGAGTGCACTTTATGTTTGGTCAGGTTTGGTGGTAGTTTTTGCACGAGTTTGGTTTTGCGTGTTTTGCTAAGAAGTTTGCTTCCAAGCAGGAGTTTGTTTATCTTACTGGCGACGATTCCGCCATTTTCTTTGTCCCTACCTCGATCCTCCATTTTCTTTATTCTGGTAGAGTTGGTCTTTTTGTTTAGTTAGTAAAGTGACATAAAAGCGATTGTTTTAATGTCAATAACGCGCACGAGCTCATATAAAGGCGTTCTTGTTAAAAAGCACTCGCGCTGCACAGTGCGCGCGCTGCGACTTTTATCAATGGGGCGCGTTCTTTTTCACTCGTGCGCGGCCCCGTGAGGATCAAATTTCACTTCATTGAGAAAAACAAGCTGCAAAAGAGAGGGAGGAGGGGAGGAATGGTAGCCAAGATGGGGTTGAACTTCTTGAACTTAGAACCTCACAGATTTAACCCTTTGCTGGGATTTCTTTTAACGAGGTGGGTAAAGTGTGCCAACATGAGTATTTTACACCCCCAGTTTTATGTAGTGGGAAAGCCGCATGTAGTGGCTCTGTACTCTGTACACAGTCGTTTTGTAACGAGAGTATTAACACAATGCTCGTAATTCACATTACGTAAATTCCATAAAGAGTTGTGTGAGTGACTGACGTGACCTCCTAAACTCACTTTCACACCGGTAGGCATTATTCATCTGCATTTAACCCAGTTCGTGCAGTGAAACACATTTACCCACACAACTAGGCAGCACTGAACAAACATGCTTAACGCATTGGGCAGTTCTTTTTATAAAATAAAAAAAAATGTATGAATGGAAGTTTGATTCTTAGAGTTCATAGGTCTGAAGTGTCCTTAAGCAAGGCACCAAACTCATAACTGCTCTGTGAGTGTGCGTGTGCTCATATGCCCCCTAGTGTGTGTAAATGTTTCACTGCACGGATTGGGCTAAATGTGGAATAATTTATGTGTGTCTAAACAAAAATGCCGTGGTGAAAAAAATTCTAACCAATAATGCAACCATGGGCCAGATTTCACAGCTGTCTAATGTTTGGCATAGAAGTTTTAAGCTAAACAATTGACCATATCAGTTACTCTCGTTCTTGTGTGACCTAAATATTCATATTATTTTTAATAGTCAATTCCCATTTTTTTGTTCTATTTAACATTAGTTGAAAAGTGCCATTATCCTGTTGGAAATTGATTGGTTTCTGTACCATGAGGCTTTGTTGGTGTGTTGTAGCCATATCAAGAACTAGTGCGTAAAGCCTTTTTGCTTTTCATTTACCAAAAGTGAATGTACATCAGGATAAGAAAACATGACATCAAAGAACCAATTGGTCTTGTCTCATCGTGGTCTGTGTCGATTGCTGTCAGTGCTTTCTTTAACTAAGTGCCACTTTTCTCGGCTCTTGTCCCATTAGAACCCGACTCGCCCTCGATCTCCAGTGCGAGAGAGCACATCTCTCCCCCAAAGCGCTCTTCTGGTCTCCAGCCTGGCTGCTGAACCCACAGCATGGACGGCTTTCATGATCAGCAGGTTCCCTTCATCCAGCCATCCAATGTAAGTGTCAGTTTGCGTTCTCGATGGAGATACAGATACTCAATTGTCATGTCAAGACAATGTATTGGTTCTGATAATTTGCAGAAATGCCACATGGAGGGACCACCATGCAGGCCTTTGAGCGACAGGAAAAGAAAGTTCATGGACACCGAGCTCGCCCAGGACATAGAGGGTAACCACATCAAACTGTTTATGACTAAATATACAGTAAAAGTGCCTAAACAAAAGTGAATGTGATGAAATATATCCATGTGTTAACTTATATTTACAGAACTCTTCCAGGACCTTATCCAGCTGCAGGAAATATGGATTGCAGAGGGTGAGATTTAATTTTGTTCATGCGTTTGTTTTTTGGTCAAGATGATTGGCAGATATGGCATCTAGTGATTAAGATACCAGGCTTGAGATTGCAGGTTCAAATACCACTACTACTGTTGGGCCCCCGAGCAAGGCCTTTAATCCTTGATTGCTCAAAATAGCATTCTATTGTAATTATAAGTCGCTTTGAATAAATATGTCTGCTAAATGCTGAAAATGTACATTTCCCCCTTTATTAGCCTATGCTCCACATATGACTGGTCATTGCGTTATTAATGATGTGGTCAGTGCTTTGAAATCCGAATTTTGTAAAGATGTAAGGTCAGAAAAGATATGTATTTTTTTGTTTCTCTTATTCAAGCAATGATTAAAGTGTTTGGAAAGAAAATGAAAATTAATGACAATTTTAATTTGTCCTTAAAGCTGAATCAGTTTATCTAGACACAAAGCTTGGTGCAGTCATTCATTAAGATAGACTGTACCATTACTGATCTATATCTAATGTAAACGGATGTAAGTCAAACATTTTCTTTTTATCCAGCCCAAGATCCTGATGACGAGCAGTTTGTTCCAGATTTTCAGTCAGATAACTGTAAGTATTAGATTTTGACAGTGTCAGTGAAATGTTGCAGTATAAAAAAGCACTTGCATATGTTTTATTGGGTATTAGTGTTATACCGAGATAAATGACGATCAAGAACTTGAAGAAACGATCTAGAACTTGAATCGCTTTTAGCTGAACTTTTCACATCTTCGAAATAAAAAAAGCACATGTGCTTCAAGGTGTGGGAGGCACACATGGGCTTTGTATATTTATCACAGTGCTGTAACTCATTGCTGCTTTTAATAGGGTGACATTTTAATGGGCTAGGATACATACAGACTAAGTTTTAAACCCTGGTTATTCTGTGCCCCACGTTAACGTTTTAACTCCCTGTTGGGATTTGATGTATGTCTGTTTTCTGTAACATTTATGAAAATGTGAGGTTACTAAGGTATATGCATTATGTTATACATTTGCCCATGTGTGTAGGTCCTAAAGTTTTGGAATATGGTCCATTAGAGCACGCAGACCCCTTTAATTATTCTCATATTAACTGGTGGGTCAAGACACTTTTTGTAAAATATTTGTAATATTTATTTACAATGATTTATGTAAGATAGCTTAACTGTACAGTTGACCCAATAAGATGTGCTGCCTTTGTTGAAAGTTTATTGGGGAATATATGTGGACTATTTACACTGAATAAGGGCACAGTCAGTAAACCATCCACCAACCTCTGGATTTGTAAATGTCTTCTTTTAGTACTAATATACATTTTGTGTAATACTCTCTTCATAAAATCTTTCTTGTTCTGTGCAGTGATGTTTCATGGTCCACCTCAAGCTAAAGTGAAGCGGGAGGTCAGTCCAGGCAGAGAGTTTTCTCCTTGTGGACAAGAACAAAGACTCTCTCCTTATGGAGAAAAGTGCCTTTACAACTACAGGTAAACAAATACTGCCTATTTATCCATGGTGATAAAAGTGAGGATTACGAATGGTAAACCGATACATAGACTTAAATGTTGTATATTATTGGAACTTAATGGGATTCACTGTTGTGGCTAATATATGAATTTATTGCTTTTTAAAAAATAGTTCAATTCAGACTAACCTCTACAGCTTACAATAAGCCAGCCCCCAGTTTTTTTTTTAACTTCAGGGGCTCTACTTTTTTTATGAGAGTAATTATGACTGACTTATCGTTTTTGTAAAATTGACATTTTGTTTTTCTCTTCCTGCTCTCAGTGCCTATGACAGAAAGCCATTTGGATTCACAAAGCCACTCACTCCGCCATCTACCCCGTCCTCACCTTGCAACTCCACTCAACGCCAAGGACCGCACCACCTGCAGAAAAGAGTTACGCCTCCAGTCCATACTCATACCCAGGGCCAACCACCCCTACCGGGCCATGCCCACCAAACAATACAGACCCCAGTTCACAGCCAAAGACAACATTTTGCAGTTCCCCGGCCACCCGTCGGTCACCCAGATAACAGTTATAGTGCAGATCACAGGTAGGCACCATGGCCAAGAAATTGTGCTCCATTATGAATTCTCTCTTTTGAAGTGTGCTGAGCTGCATTATTAATCGCAATGTTAATAAATGTTTTTAACTATTCGACCTGTTAGTAGTTGCTCAACTATAGCTTGTTGGGTATTGTGTTCATAAACCATGTAAATTAATATGGCTGTGCAAGTATTAGTCCATCTAGCAGGATATTCCACTAGCCCACCAACATTGACATTCCAAACTCTGCTAGCAGTCAAGCATCTAGATTTTAAATACTTTTTCACTACTGTGCTTTTTACACTCCTAGGAATTATTCCTTCGCATTTAAACCTAATTCATCTCTCAAATTGAACCATAAACCTCTGATAAATCTGATCACAAGTCTAGTTCTCTAGCCACAGCTGTCTCTAAAACATATATTGCGCACCAAAGACAGTGCCCGAATTAAACAATAATTGGTTGTGTCTGCTGAGTGGGTCCAGTGATTTGGGGGTCTTTTAGTACCAGTTCGCACAAATAAGCAATTATTAGAAATTGCAACATGTTATGGTTTCCAGTCTCCCCTAGGTGGGAGTGTCTTGTGGCTGCCAAAACACCTCCTAATTTCATTTAATAGTCATTTTATTTTAAATCTGCCAACCCCCACCATTCTGTGACATGCTTTGCATTTAACAAGTTGTAGCTTTTGTAGGTTAGCCAAAGCACCTGGTTAATCGATGTCTTTTTGCCTGAGCACGGAGTGCATTAATCTACTCAGGCTTTGTGTTTCAGCATTAAGCATTCTTAATGATTCCGCACTAACCTGGATGTTCCCGTATTCCACATTTAGCACAAAGGTTAACCCTGTGCGGAAAAGCTTTTCATAGTGCAGTTTGTCCTAAATACACGATGACTCCTCTAGCTCTCGTTGGTAATCTCTTCCCCGCTGTCCATCTTTTTAGATTCCACAGGCAGCTCTCCGAACCATGTCTGCCCTTCCCACAACACGATGCCCGTTCTGGTACACCATACCCACCTCATTCGGCCACCCAGTTCTCACGAGATAATCGGCCGCATTACCACCGTCAGATGTCAGAACCCGTGATCCCACTTCCTCCACGGGGGTTTAAGCAAGAGATGGTGGATCCCCGGTACAATGACCAGAGTGCACCCAGTATGGTGCCTCGTGTCCCGTCCTTCCACCAGATGGCCATTAAACAGGAGCCTAGAGACTACGGCATCGATTCTGGTGAGTCAAGACTGACCTACTTACTTGTATATTTAGTGCTATGGGTCAAGCAGGTCAGATGAATTGAATGAAGATACCTTGTGATGTGTTGGATAGTGCAACATCAAATCCTCTTAGATTTAACCACACCCAGAAAAGGTTGGCAATGGTTTTAAGCTTTTAGCTACACTATACGGCCAATTGTATACCCAGCCATGCTAAGCCACTCACAGCCCTTCTAAGTTAATTCATGGTTTTTATCCACAATCGCTTTGACATTTATCCAATTATGATCCTTTTGTATTTCAAGCTTATCAGCATATTATTCCTGAACATTAAAACTTTGTCATAAAGAGTTTGTCATTGCTGATTACTACAGATCAGTAGATAGACTGGCTACTTTAAAACTAAGCATAAGAACATATTAGTTTGCTATTTATAGATCACACACACACACACACACACACACACACACCATTATTGGATTAAATATTTAAATTATGTCTATATTACAGAGATGCAGAGCTGCCAGTCTTCCTTTAGGAAGTCTTCAAATTTCTACCAGGCCAACAGTGAAGGTAACCATAATTTAAACATGCTTCACATGCTTTAATTAGTTGAATATGTGACCCCCATGGTACTAGGTCTTAGAATTAGTCAGTGCTACCACCTCAACCAGGCACCTATACTGGCACAATTAGCTTGGAAATGGGTTGTAGACCTCAAGATTGGGAACAAATAAAGGGGAAATTACGTCATGAACATAAAGCTATCATGGATTATCCTAATATATTTTTGTTTCTATTTGTACAGGACTCATGTATGAAGGCGAGCCTCATTTGTACTACGATGATGCATGCGTGGTGCCTGAAAGGCTTGATGGGAAGTGCAAACAGGAAGGCATGGGGTTCAGAGAGGGTCCTCCATACCAGAGGAGGGGCTCCCTGCAGCTTTGGCAGTTTCTGGTCACACTCCTAGATGACCCATCAAACAGTCACTTTATTACTTGGACTGGGCGTGGTCTTGAATTCAAACTCATCGAGCCAGAAGAGGTTAGTTTGTCCATCTTAATAACATTTTGACTAACCTCATAGTATAGATTAACTAGTAAACATTAGATTTGAACGATTCTTCAATCATTAGATGTGTCAATCATTAGACACAAACGTTACCTTTTGAGTTTCACACCAAATGACATTACATAGGGGACAAAAGCTTATTATGTATTTACTTTGAATTTTATATTTGTAGGTGGCTAGACGATGGGGAATTCAAAAGAACAGACCGGCTATGAACTACGACAAGTTAAGCAGGTCTCTTCGCTACTATTATGAAAAGGGCATCATGCAGAAGGTAAAGGCACGTTCCCGTTCCAATTTCTTTTTTCAATAATAAATACTCAACACACACCATATGGTACACAACTGTGGCATGTTGGCAGAGAACAAGGCTACGACGCAGTAACGATAATCAGGTGTAGTCTTTAATACTTCTCCAAACACATATGGTCAGCATGGTGGCTAAGCTTGACCTCACAACAAGGAGATCCTGGGTTTGATCTATAGGTGTGATCAATCTTGGTCCTTTCTGTTTTGATTTTGTCACTATGGATTTACTTCATGTGCTCTGGTTTCTTCTCGCAGACCAAAAGACTGCATTTAATTTTCAAAATACAAAATTGTCCATGACTCTTCAATGTGAAGTTGTGTAATGATGTAATGAATAACCGTTTCCTGCCATCGATGTAGCCAGTGCCTTAAAAACACAACACGCACACTTTGTGGTTATTGATACAAGAAGGAGGTAGGTAGGGTTGGAGTACCGGTAGTTTAGGTTATTTGTAGGTTGAACTTGTACCAGATATCCATCAAATCAGCTAAACTCTACACTCTGCCAGTTACAGTTGGAGTTTTAACATTCGTAGCTGTAAAGAAACTTTTAAGAATCAAATATTTCATTTAGACATAGTAGTAGACATAGCAGCTGAATTTGTGTTAGAAATTGAACAATTATTTAGCTGCCCATAAAGTCACACCAATAGCCAATCCCATACAAACTCTTTCAATCAAGAATTAACACACATTTCTGTCTTCAATAAACAGGTTGCAGGCGAGCGATATGTCTACAAGTTCGTATGTGACCCAGAGGCTCTCTTCTCCATGGCATTCCCAGATAACCAGAGACCGAACCTAAAAGCCGACCCAGATGGCATGCCGGTCCATGAGGATGACACCGTCCCTCTTTCCCACTACGATGAAACCACCGGGGCCTCTAGCAAAGACGTCAGAGATCAGTCCACGACTGGGCTGTCCTACCCTGACAACTATCCATACTGAACTGCCTATACTTCAGCTCCATTTTCAAGCAGGACCAAAAATGGCCAGAGTCGCGCACACATGCAATTTCATTAGTTACACAAAACAAAACCATCTCACAGTAAACGATCAGTGACCTTGTTGGCCATTTCAGTTTGTTCCATCTTTCATTAAAGCCAATGTCACTACTCTTCTCTCATGTAAGACACATGTTTTGTCTTGCAAACATTTTTTAAATCCGATGATATAGAAAGTGGGTCAGAATTTTCCAACCAGTTTTGGGTTTTATATACAATTAATAATCACTATTTTCAAAGTTTGTGCACTGTTTCTTTGTATTGAATTTGCTGTCTATATTTCATCTGTGCTTTGGTGAGGTTTCTAAAGTTCTTTAGCAGATCTCTATAGCAATTGCGTAATTTTGTAATGCAGAGGTTATTACTCGTTTGACTAAGACATGCACGTGTACATGCTTTATCACTGGACTGAAAGATTGCAAGGTTTTCTGCTTTTGTAGAAATATTAAAAGATTAAATCTATGTATATTATATAGGTCTATTTTTACAAAATCTACATTTCTTTTCTTTGATGTATAAGCTGTATAGCAGATATTATTCAACCTAACGTATTGTGTTTCCTGGTGGAGACGTGGGCAGTTCTAGACTAGCGATCACAATGCTTTCTATTTTAGTATACATCACATTTTAGTTACTTAAATTGGGTTCTATTTTATGAATGAAAAATAAAACCATGTGCTAGAGCATTTTTAAGCAGTTCACACTGCAAATTGAGAACATTTTAAAGGTAGCCCTATGGGTGTTGTCAATTAATTACAATTCATGCTGTTTAAGCAACTGCTGATGTTGGGTTTGCCAGCATTGTAGCAATGTGGGATAACCAAATCATGTCAAGCGGTTCAATTAATCATTTCTTTTTGTAGTTTGGGCTTCATAACCTTTTGCATGGCTGTATTTCCATTGTTATGCATTATAATCTGTACTGGGTAGAATAAACTACTTTTGGCTTCATTGGTGACTGGATTCTTTTGAGTACTGCATTTTTACTTTTTAAAAATGCTATTTGGGACATTGAGTAAGAACTTCGTGTTTGTATTGAGCAAAGCATGGTAATAGGTAGTAAGGTAAATAGGTAAAATATGTAGCTATTTCCATGGAGGTAGTAGAGGAACTGAATTGAGTACTTAGTAAAAGCTTTTATTCATTACAACGGGATTTATTTAGGGTTAGGGTTCTGAAATTGAAAATTTATTAGTCAGATATATATGTGAGTTAATTATTTGTAATGATGGCTGGATTTTCAAAATGATAAACTGTTCACAAGAATATGTTTTCTTTGATAACATTTTGCAGATGAATATGAACTACTCTGATCAAGTGTTTAAGCAACACCCTTTATTTACAACTATATAAAAATATAATCCTTTTACACGGTGTGACATAATGTGCAGCTGTTCTTGAAAACACTTGTCGATGAATTTTGTATGAAGAAATGTGGGTATCCTTCCTCGTCCAACATTTGTACACAGAACAGTTTATCTATGTAACAATGTACTGACCCAAACCACACAAACTTATAACATTAACTTACTCAAAGGTAATTAAGAGTGTGTACTAAAACCATGTTGAAATTATGCAGCAAGACATTAAACGAGCAAAAATTATTACTAGCAATGTCAAGCTTTCAGGATATTGGAAGCATTTGGTTGCTGTTGTTATGTGTTAGAAATATTGACAAAGTACCATCTTTGTATTATTTAGGTCCATATTTGCAAAATATTGCATTTGTATCAGAATCACTAGGTACAAAAAGATAAATAGATTAGGTGTTTAAGCCACAAACTTTGCTTACAAGTGTATTAAATAAAATATATACTTTCAGCTTTAAAGAAACAGTTTGAGTTAAGTTCAACTAACATACACCTAAATGAACAGCTTTGTCCAGTTGTCCAACATCTGTCTTCTGACTAAATAAGCATCATAGAATTTGAAAAGAAACATAACAGTTCAGAAAGTAAGTACTGTTGTATGATTTTGTCATCAGGAAATGTTCTTATTAAACATGAAACAAAATGTCTTCATAGGGACGTGTACTTATGCAAACGTTTGGACACAAAAGCCAAGATTTCGTGTGTTTATGTTGTGACATCAGGCATGCAAGCTTCGCTGAATATTTGTCCTGAACTACTATTGAACTTTACAACTAATGTAAACAGGTGATTTTACTTCAACGGAACTACATTCTGTTTTCAAAAATAAATGCAAAACAGAAAATCATAAAAAAAAAAACAGATTAAAAGACATTAAATAGAACCACAAAGCAAAAGCATAATAGAAATAATAAACAAATTTCCTTCCACCAAATTACAGTTTGGTGGAAGTAAATTACAAGTTACATTTATCAATAAAATAGAATATATACTCTGTTTATGCCCAATTGGCTAATAAAGAAAGCTCACTCTCACACTTGTGCTTCCAACGTGCAAAGCTAATTATATTGTTTTTTTTTCTTGTGTGACACTGCCACCTACTGGACAATATAAACATCCGCAATGTTTTGATTCTTTGAGGCGCCATCATGAATGAGGTGTACAGTATTGTAAAACCTCCAACCAGTTCAAACCATTTTGCCAACTTAACACCAGATGCTCCACCACTCTATACGCTACACTTTGTGTATATCATACCAACTAACATCAGCATTTTTGTAATTAGCCTCCATCATTAATTAGCTTCCATAATTCAGGCTGTTGTGTTTAACCTTACAAAGGTAGCAACATTACATTGCATTACATTCAAAGTGAACATGTTAAACAGTTTCATTTAAATGTTTTTGTGTGCAAAATGTGCAATCTTCCACTACAAAATCAAATCACTCAAATAATATCACAAAAACGGAAAATAATCCAGAATGAGTTGGAATCGATAAACCAATCAGTTTGTAAACTATATAATAGAGAAAAAAGGCTTTTAAATGTGCAATACTATTTAGTTTATATTTATATCAAAGGAATTTTATAATTATACAGCTTAGCAACTAGGATGCACAAACTAGTACATTGTAGTGCCGATCACAAGCCTGTATATATAAATATGAGGTTTGCATCAGGAAGGATATCTGGCATAATAATCATGTCAAATCAATTACTCAGCTCATACTCCACTGTAGCAACCTTTAATGGGATGCAGCTGAAATTATTCACACAGAACGCTATTGCCGACCTGGCAAGATATCGGTTTCAGTGTTTTTGACAACATGCAACTCACTGGAGGTCCAGACCTCATAAACAACTGCAAAAAAAAACATAACATTGAACTAAAGTTAGACGTGCTCGTTCTTTTACTATTGTTAATTAATGTCGTGCTTATGGTTGTTCTACCAAAAGTCGTGAAATAAATGATTCAAAAAGCTTTATTTTAAAAAGCTCTATTCTAAAAACATCAGAGTTGAAAATCTGACAATCCGTGTGAGAAATCCCGCGTCGGTCTCTCCTCCTGTCTCCACTCCTGCCACTCGCGCACCTAGCCCCGCCTTCTTACACTGCCTTTCCACTCCTGTCACTCACCTCCTCAGTCCTGCGCACGCGCACTCCCTCACACACACAGCTGTTCCCGGTTTTGTATTAACTCCGTTTGCATATTTAAGGGCTGTTCTTTCACCGCCTGAGTGCGAAGTATTGGTTTTTTGTCC
>JAOUQU010000010.1:558715-572256 GCA_028566735.1 Ammoglanis amapaensis
AGAATCATGTTTGCAACATGTGTCAATGGAACAAGGGTGTATGTGAGCTGGGTTTTTTTTTTTTTCACGAAAACATCATTAGCACTTGGGTGTTATTTGTAAGCAATGGAGTAGCTCACCCAGTAACGAGCCCAGTGTGATAAGCAGAAGATCTCAGTTCAAGCCATTCTCTGCCAAAGGTATTAGCTCACCTAAAATAAAGGTAATTCAAGCTTGGGAGTAAAACAGGAATGTGGCTCAAACTTATAACAGGACTCAAACATTTAAAGTGGTGCAAAGCATGATTTAAAGCTAAAACTGATATATGGCTACATACTTCATGTAAATTAGCCAGTTCTGGGAGCAATAAATCTGCCCATGATCATGCAAAATAGTTAAATTCAGCAGAGCATCAGGGACCTGGCTACAGTTGGCAGCAACACCACTGCATATGGTTAACAAACAATGTTAAAGTAGAAGAAATTAGATTCAAAGCTGGTTACTGCTAATTGTCTATATTGTGTGAAATTGGATGTAATATAAAATAAGGTGTGCTTATAAATGTGCTTTAATTTTTTTAATTATATTTCCGAACCCTTTTTCAAATAATACTATATTTTATAAGGGAAAGAGATAAATATCTGAATGATATTTAAACTTCACATTCAATGTCAATGTTGAAGAACCACTCCTGCCCCATGCATAAGACTCTTCTATGACAGGCTGTTTTAGCCCAAGCGTGAGGGTCCGATATTGCATGTCCCTCCATTTGTTGGTTTTCCATTTATCCAAGTGTAATGTAAAATAAAAAATAGATCATTTGCAAATATGTTTTTTTTTATTATGTATACACTGTTTTTCATTGGATTAGTATGTTGGTGTGTTAATTTATATATTATTTAGTATTGACTGACTCACTATCCCATTGCTGTTAGAACATAGTAACTTTCCTGTTTGACTAATAAAGCATTATCTTGTCTTATTCACAGAAAAAATACACAAAAACAATAAAATGCAAAAGTAATGTGTTTAGTATTTAATAGTTATTTAGTTGTTAGTAGTATATTTAGTAGTTGTTTAACACATTGAATCAAAATCCAGATGTAAAAAGATTTGTTGTAATGATTGTTGATACATGTTAGGTGTACTTATCCTTTTTTCCTCTATTTTGTTTTTCATTTACCGGGTGATATGTTTTTTGGTTTGTTTGTTTAATGACTTGAAATCACTTACCTTGATTAATAAAACGTTTCCAAAATACAAATTAGTAATAAAATCAAGTAGATTTTTCAAATAGTATGACAGCAGTTTAGAAAAGCCCTTAAAATACAGACTTCCTTATCCCTCACAAATGCAGTGTTGTATTAAAGACTACTTGGCCATTCTGAAATTCAGCAGAAGGGAACTATTGTGATTGCACAATTGAGTGGTGCAATTAAAGCTGAATACGAACACTACAATTCAATATGATACAATCAAAAATAAATGCTAACCTTCAAATGTTAAATAATGTTTTTCTCTTTTTCAATACTA
Source organism: Ammoglanis amapaensis (assembly GCA_028566735.1). Lineage (NCBI taxonomy): Eukaryota > Metazoa > Chordata > Actinopteri > Siluriformes > Trichomycteridae > Ammoglanis > Ammoglanis amapaensis. Next base: position 560,228 of record JAOUQU010000010.1, read on the forward strand.
AATGTACATGGCTTTACAGATCAAACATTTGTGATTCTAGTTAGTGATTTAGAAGAACAGTTAAGCTTTAGGCACCTGATTGTTTTTAGAATGACTTTTCTTTCATTCTGGCAGTTCACCGTTGAAATGGAAGTAAGATGATTTATTAGAGATGCTTGGAGAGTGTAGAATTCTCTATTTTCTTAATTTGGAATCATATTTCTTGTTTTCATTATGTCGTTCCATAAAGCAGTGGAATGCATCGTTTATTTATGGAATTTCATCTCGTAGGCTTGCCAGCATAATCGCTGTCACATTAAAATAACTGAAGCCCTACGAGCTTTGAAACAAGATGTGTTTAAAAGGACTGATTATCTGAATGATGGGACACGTCTTAAACTTGCTAAATTCAGAGTTGATAATTTTATAATTCCATCTTGACTGTTTCTGTCTCTGTCCAGTGGCTAGAGAAAAGTTTCTTTTGAGAACACTAAAGCTTTGCAAACAACTAATCATGGTTTTAATAGAAGAAGGGGTGCTTTAACACATTAGAGTAATCCACACTAAAAAAGGTCTATCTGATTATAAAAGCAGCATCGTTTCATACACATCAAATATTTCAGAATAATTTACTTGCATCTGATTTGCCAGATGGATTAAAGTCTGGTTCTAAAAAAACAAACAATTAATGAAATGAAGTTCTAACTTAGAGCCATATGTTTTTCTGTAAGTTCAGAGAGTAAATTAAGTGAAAGGTTTTTTTTTATAAAAGAAATACTGCAATCCTGTCTTAAACATCTTTGTAAAACGGCAGAGCAATAATATTACAACACATACACTAAAACTGTACATGTATACATGTGCAATACCTTTTATATAGGAAATATTAATAACATTAAATTAAAAAACATTTAAAACTGCAATTTATATTGTATTGTAACTGATGGTGCCGGTTTGTTCAGTTTCAAATAAAAGTTAACGTTAGATTCATTTGTAACTAATGCTAACGTGATTTCAATTAGGTTATAAAATGGTAGTGGTGGCCTAGTGAATAAAATACTAGGCGAAAGGTCAGAAAGTTTCTGGTTCAAGCCCCACTAGCACTGTCACTGTTGAGCCCCTGAGCAAGATCCTTAGACCTCAAAAATGTGTTTTGTTACAATTGTAAATTATTGTAAATTGTAAATGTAATTGAAGCTTTTAAGGCTAAGGAAGAACTAGTTTAGAGACCATTCCGAGTAGACCAGAAGCACTATTATTTCTAAGCGCATGCAAGTCTATAAGGTACAAGTCCATTTTTAAAGACATGCTGTCATCAACATGTCAAAACATTATCAAGAAGCTGAGCACAAACGGAGAAAACAAAATTTTGTCTGATTTGATGTTTACTTACTTTTGAATCTATTTTGATATAAAATGAACATATTGGGTTTTTCTTTTACATACCTAATATATCAGTGAAATATTATTTAAGTACTTGTTGAATGAAGGGAATGCTTTGTCTGGATTGTGAGTCAGTGCAGTCTAGACAAGGCCCTAGGAAACAGTTTTCATTATTTCAAGTTTGTTTTGATGTGAGTCAGGGTTGGAATAAGCCACATTTGTTTTCTACACATGCATTTGACACAAACAGTACGGCAACAGAACACTATAAACATTAGTATACAACATGTAACTACAGTGGTCTAAGCAAACATTTTAATCACTTATTTAACGGTTTATACTTTCATTCTGGTCATACAAAGTATTGAACCCAGCCTTGTTCTGCCAATTGTGACCAAGCATTATTACTGCTATGGTGGTCAGTGCAAGTCTAAGTCACACTGATGTTTTCTTTGCGATTTATAGTACAGTCCAAGCAATTAGAAGTTTAAGCGCCCAAAACGAGCAAACGAGAGTTAATATTCAGAATTTAGCTTCACCTGATTTCCATCTTTTGGACATCTCAAAGAGGCTTAAGTGAAAGATAATTTTTATGTGATGATGTGAAAAAAGTGATGCACCAGTGGCTAACACAACTAAAAACACAGTATATTGGGTAGGTACAATGAAAAATAAGCTTGAATCAGTTATAGTAAAGGACACAAGGCTTTCAAAGCCTCCTAATGTCTGCATTTTAAAATGCTATAAATGTCTTAAATGCACATTATTATTCTGTCAGAATACAGTCTAACAGAACGTAAGATACACTTTGTGCATGACCATTCAAGCCATTATCAGGGCTAGTGAGTGGGCAATGTCTGCACTTAAAGCTTTTCTTTAAATCTGTGAATGCCAGCTTTTATGCAACACTGAGCTGGGGGTCTTTTGTTCTTCTATTTTTTCCCACAAGTCTTTGAGTGTTATTAATAAGGAGGATTTCTTTTGTACTTACTGTTTAACTTTAAACTGAAATGTTAAAGCTGCTTCCACTAATGGTGTGCACTAAAGCTTATGTGGAATGATGGCTGAAGGTGACTCACTCTTAACACTGCAGCATGCTAGAAAGTACTGCTTAACCTTACCTATCAGCACTCCAGCTGAATAAGTCAGTGGGGTGCCAAAGTGCCACTGCATGATTCATTAGATTGAATTACGCTTTGGTTTTAGCTAATTAAAGCCATTTTGAATCATCAGGATAAAACAAAAATAGCTTTAGGTTAACACATAGTTCATCTTATATGGCAATTCAAGCCTGTGACCCAAATCAAAATAGCAGCCTAGGGACAAGACTGGGACGTGATGTTATTAATAGTAGTCATAGTGGCTTTTTGAGCTGATCTTTGGATCATCACTGATGTTGCACCTTAATAACAAGGTGGTATTAGACGTAGGGTTTAAATGAGACATATTGTGCCTATATTAAAAGAAGTAACAACTAGTATACAAGCTCCACAAAACATGTCTATAAAAGTCTTTGCACAAAGTCACTTTTGCATGAAGAGATTGTAACAGTAGTTTAATTCATGCCAAATCCAGAATATGCTGTTTTGAGCTACACCAATTCTGTGATAATAAGCTGTTGCTGGTCACGCACCATCTACTTACTTATTATGTTGTGATGACATTTAGTACATGTGAAAATGTCAGAAAATGAAGGTTTTTAACAAGCATTACTTTCAGAAATCATCATGATGTAAATTATGGTTTACTGGTTAAGGTACTATTCAAACCCCAATACAAATGAGTTACCACTGTTTGGCCCCTGAACAAGGCGCTTAACAACTAAAAATGGTGTTCCGTTTTAATTGTCTTTGCATAAAAGTGGCTGCTAAATTCTGAAAATGTTATAAATTATAAAATAAATAAAGTTTTAAATGTATAATTCATTCAGAATGGAAAAAATGACTGTATGGTGGGCTAGCAGTGTTAGCTTGTACTAATATAACACAAACAAGTCATTTGATACAGTAATTAAAAACAAGAGTCCTTATTTGAAAGTACTAACATGTCTGCGGTTGAATGCTGTTTGTTTTCTGTAAAGTTTGCACACAAAACCACCTTTAAAAAGCACTTCATGTAGAATTTTTCTTTCCCATATTATGCATGACACATTTTGACAAATTGAGCAGTGGAATGAAAATGAAAAAGTCTGAATCTGTTGCAGAACTTTAAGTCATTTTATCACAATAAGAAGCTTTGATCTAACCCATTCCATTGTTGTTCTGGCTGTCTGTTAAAGGTTGTTGTCTTGCGGGAGGTTGAACCTTCATCCCAGTCTCTTGGTTTTTTTATGGCAGGTTCTCCTACAACATTTTCTTGTATTAAGCTCAAACCAACTTCCCATCAACTTAGAGCAACTTCACTGTCCCCGCTGAAGAAATGTAAATCTGCAGCACGATGCTGCCAACATGTTTCATTGTGAGATCTATGGTTAGTTATACAGCACATTTATCATTTTGCATTCAGACCGAAAAAGTTCCACTTCATCTGACCTGAGTATCTTTTGCCACACTATTACTTGTCTGAAAATAGGACTTGGTCTTGCTTTCAAAATGACTTTTTTCTTCCACTCTTTCATTAGGTGTGATCTCTTTCATTGGTGAGACACATGAATGATGTTTGTGGACAGATTCTCCCATCTGAGTTGTGGATATCTGCAGGTCCTCCAGAAGGACTGTGGACCTTATGGCTGTGTATTTAATTAGTTCTGTCGTTGCCTGAACTGTCACTGGAGGTAGACATTTCTTTGTAGGTTTGCAATTGTGCCATACTCCTTCCATGTTCAGGGTATGGTACAGTGCTCTGTGAAATGTACACGAGAGATATATTTGTTTGTATAACCTAACTCTGCTTTAAAAACAAAGTATCTCACAGAACAAATTGATTAAAAGGGAGCAAATTTCAATGAAGTCACAGTGTAGTGCACACTTCTCACACTCCTCAGACGCTGTAGGGATCAGTATCAGTACAGAAAATTCATAAAGAATTATGCATTTTATATGTTCAGGAAAGTGCACGCATAAATGTAAATATTAGCAAATGTTTTATGTTAACTTTCTATTTCTATAGCAACCTTAACAGCAAATCCTTTTGTGTTTAGCATGCTTTTCATCAGATGCACTGCTGTTCCCCCACTGACTATATTCTTAATTCAGTCTGCCCTACTGTGCATACTATAACAACGAGTCGAATAAACACAGTAACTCATCTGATAGAACTTGAACATCATCCAGCACTAACTAGTAAATGCACTCAGCTTGAGACACAGTGTTAAAATTATTATTAAACCATTGAGCTGTCAAAAAGCCCGGGACTACAGAGGAAATGAATTTCAAAGGATGTACTTGTTACATTTCTTAAGTAAAGAAGTGCATGTCAGAACAGATAAACATGGTGGGAAGCATTGATATCGCAGCATTGCTGTTAGACTTCTATGCTAATATTTATACAGATTATTAAGTGTGTCAATAAAAGGATCAGTTCTGTGTAACTAATTTTGTAGTTACTGGGTAGAACACGTACTGTTGCTTAAAACATTTTTGAAAGAATGGAACAATAAAACAAAACAAGAAAAAAAGAATAAAACAAAACTCAGAACTCACTTTTTCAGTGCCAAAACATTAAATTTGGTAAAAAGCAACATTACTAAATGGTAAATGTGTGCAAGCTTCAGCTGATTGTATCAAGAATCACTCATAGTAGCTCATATAACCACATGAGCAAGGGATTACTTTGTCAAATCTTTGTCAAGCTCTACAATACAGAGTTATGTTTACAGGTGCCACTTAAAACTTTACTGTGCAAACAAAAAGCCTGTTAACCATGTCCAGAACAGATATTAACTTCTCAGTGCTTGAGTGCATCTATGATGGAACATTCTAGCATTCCAGATCATTTTAAGTGGAAATGTGTGCCATGTGCTCTGGACCACAAATAAAACCATCCAGACTGTAAGAGGCAGTGTAAGTCTTGGTATGTAACTGTGTCAGTGCACTTGGCAAAGGTCATTTACACTTCATCATTAATGCTGGCAAAATTGCAATTTTAGAGCAACATATGCTGCATTCAAGCTGTCATCTTTGCCCAGAACATCAATGCATTTGCAAAACACACCTGCAGCACACATTACACAGACATGAGTTAAGAAGAAACAGTTAATGCCTATCCCCAGTAAAGATTGTGTGGACGTGTGGATCATTTAACCCTAGACCACTAACGTTAAAATTAGTAACACCCTCACTAATGTTGGGTATATATTACCAAGAACAAAGTGTCTTATTTAAACAGACAAACACTAACAGCATGTAAATTCCGCCCATAAAATGGTACTCTCTAATGTCGTGTGAAAATCACTTGAACCCATGCCTCTTGAAATAAATGTAGATTTGAGGAGGGAATCAACCAATCTATTTATGACAAAATCACATGACAAAAAACGTTTGAGTAAAAATCATCCAACATTATTGTTCAAGGGTTAAAAACAAAAAATACAATGCATTTTCTTGTTGCCAAAACATTTTTTAGGATTAAAGAAAATTGATTGACATTACAAAAACTTGCCTGACATGCAAGAATAAATGAAGCTCTTCATACATAAAATATCTCATGTTCAGAGAGTTTCAAATCAAATACAAGTTTGATTTAAAATGTATTATTTTCCATGCCTCCCCAACCTGCTCTGATGTTAGGATTGTTATTGTATTGCTCCTCAACATTTATTAAAAGTAATTTTAAAGATTTGCTCAAATCTAACACTAAGGTAGATCAGTAGCATGATATCTTTAGGGCTGGCACAGTGTCACCTCACAGCAAGTTCAAATTCTGGGTCAAGGCTTTTTGTGAAGAGTTTGCATGTTTCCCTTTGTCCGCGTGGGTTAACTGGGTAATCTGGTTTCCTCCCACAGTCCAACAACATGCAGCTAAGGCAAATCAAAGAGACCAAATTGTCTATGACTATGTTTGATGTGAATTGTGTATCTTGTGTAACGAATAACTGTCACGGATATAACCTAGAGCTTAAAACAAGATGTTAAAATGCTCAATAAATAAATAAATAATGATATCTTTAAAGTATTTAGAATGATCAACATCAACCTTTCTGTACAACAATGCTGTGCAACACTCGTAAAATCTCACAAATTTCACATGCAAACAGCACCAACCTTATTCCCCAGAGGCTCAGAGAGGCCAGTTGGGAGATAGAAAGCGGTAACAGTATTAATTTGGCAATGGTATGCATTGCTTTGACCCAATTACCACAGAAGTCTGAGGCACAGCCCAGCTATCAGCGTTGCCATGGGCACAGGGTAGGGATTCATGGGAAATGTATCCTGAGCGTGACAAAGTCCTTCGTTTATGCATTATGATTTTTGCCCTGAAAATACAGGCTGCCTATGGTATTCTTTTTGTACATGCAAACTGGGAAGAAACCTGGTGAATTTATTTTTGTCTAACTTTGTTATTTAATGGAAACTGTTGTTAGTTACAATAATGGTTAAAGTTGTGGTATAGATGTTTCCATTATTAGAAGAGGCTTTGTAGTGTGTGTTTGTATTTTTAAACAGCCAGTAGACCTGAGTGTAAAATGAAGCCATTGTTAGTGCATTTTTGTTAGTTAGTAACTGTAACTGATGTGTGGCTGTATCTAGGTTTGTTTTAGTTTTTTTTTTTTTCATTCATATTGTATGTACAGTGTTGTATTGTGTCATTGTATTTTTATGTAATTCATGTATGTAATGCCCATCCATCTTTCTATTATTTAGTTTTATTTAATCTTATTTAGGGTCATAATGGGACATCAGACAGTGGAACACTTTCAGTAACTGATTTTTCCAGTTCCGCTGAAACAAGGAATGGTTCAGAAGATCATTTATTCATACCAACAGCGATGACATTGTACAACTCCTCTGCACTGTGCAAGGATATAACTGATGCACTGCACTGCGCTCGGACTGTGTCAGGACATAACTGATGCACTGCACTATGCTGGGACATAACTGATTGCTGAACATACAAATATAGTCACTGAATATTACTACAACTGTCTGATTATATCACTCATTACATTTGTCTCTCTTATGACTACATCTGTTGTTTATATCATCCATTACTACATCTGCCTGATCATATCACTAATTATTTAATTAACAATTAATATAAATAGTTATACCATAGGTTATAACACTGCTAAAGCAGCACTGCTACTTTATCTGCACATTTGCACAAACATACTATAGGTGAGAGACAAGATCATTATCAGAAAACTTTATTGAATATATTCATTTTCTGGATAAATTAATTTGGCTGTTCTTTTTCAATCTCTGATAGTTGATAGTTTATTGCAGATTTTGTTTGTTCACCATCGGAAGCAACAATCATTTTACCGACACTCATAATTCATGTAATGTATTTAAAATTATGTTACTCTGTGACTGGGTGAGGCTTACCAACTTTGAATTTATTTAATTGACAATTTAATTACAAGTACCAAGACTAAAGCAGGATAGCAAGGACTGCTATCCCATACTTGGAATACCACTGTATTCATCAATAATGAATCTGCGGCTGAACAGAAAAAAATGTTGTGTTTGAACAAAAAACTTTGAACAAGAACTTTGAACAAAGTGTGTTCAAAGATAAAATATTATGTCTCAATATACAGACAATATACATTTAGTTGTTCTGGTCTGGATTTTATATTAGTTGTTTAACCTATTGAAAGAAAAAGAAAAATAAATTCAGTGATGTTAAGCACCTTTCCTTAAGTTGTACTTTATTTGTGTTTTTATGCTTAAAGTTGTTCTAAGGCTGCTGAAAAAAATGTGTTTTTATAATGCAACACTTCACAAAATTCAAAAACACACTTCTCTAGTTTTATAATTATGGTTTGTCCATTGTACAATTGAATAAAAGACCTCTCCAAACAAAGCTCCAGGACTCCAGGACTGTGCAAGGTTAAAGCCAGACACGTTACAAATGGCACAGATATAATTCTGATATAGCATTGGTAGACAAGAGTGTAAAATCTAAAGCCAAAATGCAAACTTCATATTCTTAACACTGGTAGTTGGAATAGAATAGATCTATCTACTTGAATTTCTGAGTCATACTTTAATCCCACATGAACACACCTTCAAGCTTCACTGCAATATGATTTCTCTGACCTTTAAAACTGCTTGTTTTAGGGCTTGTGTCTACATCGACTGGGCTTAATATAATTAGTAGGCTACATGGCCATTGCTTGAATGTAGGTGATACGTATGCTGAAGACACAGTAGCTTAATGCCACTAGAATTGTCACATCACTGGCAAGTTCTGTTAAAAGTTGACAAAATCTGTTGTTTGTTGTTTGGGATTTTTAGTCAACGTCATTACTTGAATATTCATGGGTTTGTACTGGAGACAAAACCATAAACACTGTTGTATGTGATTTATTTGCTGTGAGACTAGATGATTATTCAAGAAAGATAATATTTACAAACAAATAAAGTGTATTTGTATAGTACAAAATAAAAACCATAATGTGCAGTCCTATTTAAGTGAATAGACGCACTCGCCTTCTGCAGGCAAATGCATTGATGCTTCACAAATGTATGAAGTCGATTAGTGTTAAGTAGCTGATCCTGAATGAACATGTTGAAACACATTTGTTGTCATTGAAACATTAATACAACTGTACTTATTTGACTAATTAATTTTTGACATTTTATGGGAAACTGAGCTTCCCTTGAAGTCTTTGAGAAATCACCTCTGCAGAGCTAAAGATATTCATTATTTACATGCTTCTTTTGTCAAATTCAATAATTTATTTGTATGATTTTGTAATAAGGTTAATAATGCAGCGGCATAGCGCATCGATGACATTTGTAAAAGCTGCCAAATCCCCTAAATCCAGAAATTTTTATTATCTTATATAACATGGCTCATCTTTAATTTCTTTAAAACTAAAATTCATTAATTAATTAATTTGTTAAACATTCATCCACCAATCCATACAGTCATCCATACATACTAATACCAATTGATTTTTTTTAATATAATGTTGGTTTAAATAGAATATTTTAACATTGCACATTGTACATTACAGTGTTGGACTTCTTTTATAAAGAATTAACTGTTGCTGACTATGAAATATTGTTGCAAAATGTATTTGTCACCTTAAGATCAGACTTATTCCGTGTAGTGTTAGCATGGTGGATAAAGCTTTGATTTGGGTTTCAGTTGTTGGGTCCTTGAACAAGACTCTTATAATCTTGTCTGTTCCAGTGTGTCATATGGTGGCTTCTATCAGCACACTTTAATGTTTACAAAAGATAATTCAAGTAAACATAAATGTACCGATACCAATATTATACCAATACCTGGACAGGATTACTGTCAGCCCAGTTAAATCTACACTAGAATATGTATGCCATTGTGAAGCTGACTATAAGGTTTTGAAATGCAGCTCATTTTCTGAATAAAATTCATTTTACAAACAAAACACAATTTTCACTTGAATTCTATTGGTGCTGTGTCTGGTTATGCAAAAATATATATTTTAGCTAAAACCAGTTACGGGCGCACATAACTTTGCACATGGGTAATATACATTATCCAGTTTAAATTGTAATAATTTAACAAACATTACATCTTTATTTATGGCTACAATTTCAAATACAGAATTAAAACCCACATCTTTTCAAATTCATGAATTATCCTACAGCAGTACATGATCACGCCAACAGCACTCCCAGCAACACAGCAAATTAGTGTTAAACCATTATTTTTAAATAAAGCATCTTTTTCTCAAAATATGATAACTTTTGATTATTGCAGATATAGAACAGTATTTAGTCAGTTGTTTGGATCTGAAGCCAAGAATTTTTAAAAACCCGATGTATGTACATGTGACTTCCGAATATCAGAACAACCTAACACATGTAACCTACATTGTTGATATACTGTTTGTGTTTATTCATTTATTACCATCATTTTTTGCACTTTTAGATAACACCTACAACAGAAAACTACATTACAAAAGTCAGATGATAACATTCATAACATCAAACACAGTTACAAACAATTTCGTATATTCAATTTGCCTTACCTGCATGTTTTTCAATTGTAAAAAGAAACTAGAGCGCTTAAAGTAAACCTACTCAGACATGGGGAGAACATGCAAAGTTCACACAAAAAGATTTAGGTCTACCCTGGGATCAAACCCAGAATTTCTTGCTGTGAATGCTAATCATAAGCCACCATGCCGCCATATTAATACACCGTACAAGTGGCTGGTACTTTAGGATCTTTGTACAAAAAGCTTATTCAAGCATTAAATCAAAGCAAACGCTCTTATTTATGCAGGTTTGAGACCAGCGTTCCAATGCACTGGTTTATGCATCCTGTCGGCTATGTACCGATTGGACAATTCATTGTCTCCAATTCAGCTGGCTGCATGTTTCTGGAAGAAAAATCGATAGGAAACCTGCTCCGACATCGTGTAAACATGCAAAATCCACACTAAAAGCACCCAGACCACTCACTCCATCTGGGTATTGAACCGTGTTGTAAAATGACAATACTACTATATTAATAATTAAACAATGATGTTTCGGGGTCATAAACAAACACTCCGTACATTTCCTTCTTGAAAAAAAGCAAAATTTATAAGTAGCTTATATCTAGAACTCGAACACATCTTAATCGTTGCAGCCAAAACATAAGTTAAAAACCTTTAAGCTTGCTTTCATTCAAAAATTTTAAGTTAAACATATTATTATGAACTGACTGCCCAGGACACATCCTAAAAATGGTCCACTCAAACATAAAGAACTTACTCATGTGCTCAACCTAACCCTGACCTCATCTTGCATACTGATGACTTTTTATTTATGCTTAATAGCTTATGTTGTTTTGCATTTTCACCTTGTTGAAATATGATCACACTCTATCACACTACGAATTACAATAAAGTCTAATATTTCAATTTGTTTTAACATCAAATTCAAACATTTTACATACAATACTGTAGCTAATCTGCAGAACATCCGCAGAAGTTGCAACACTGTCAATCGCAGCAAGAAGTTTTTTAAATTTTAAATTAAAAAATTAAGTGGACCGGGTCGGTTCTTTGTGGTATTTGCAAAAACATGCAAAAACAAGCTTGAATTGACCTTTCCAAAGTTCCACCCCGAAATACAAACCGACCAATCCTAGCATAGTAACCATTACAATTCCAAAAAAGGTGTTACACTGCTGTACATAAACATTAATGTTCTTGTACGACTATGTCCTAACAATATCATGAAATTATTTGGTGTCTGTTTTTTTACTTTGAGGCCTATACAATTTCCCTTCTACATTAAATTAATTAATCTTACTACATAGTTAAGTAATATCCTGTATTGTTTGTTCTTCAATGCACAGTGAAGCCAATAGTTGCAGATAATTCATCAATTTTCTAGAATCTGGGAATAATTTATTTAGGTAATTTATTTAAATGTATTTTTTTAAACCAAGATCTAGAACCTAGAATCTAGAAACAACATTACTGCTCAAAAAAATTAAGGGAACACTTAAACAACACAATATAACTCCAAGTAAATCAAACTTCTGTGAAATCAAACTGTCCACTTAGGAAGCAACAC
>JAOUQU010000010.1:577394-587684 GCA_028566735.1 Ammoglanis amapaensis
CACACAATACTGAGCCTCATTTTGACTTGTTTTAAGGACATTACATTAAAGTTGGATCAGCCTGTAGTGTGTTTTTTTCACTTTAATTTAACAACTTTAACAACATGAAAATAATAGCAAACAATTTCCCTACATTATTGCAAAACCTTGAAAAGCTGACAGCCGTCTCCCCCTGGCACTAACAATGCAGACTGCAATCACGCTCACCTTACGAAGTTTTCATTCAGTTCAGCTTTGTTTAGTGTACTGAACAGTCTTGTCAACTTAGCGACTTTGTTTTCAGACCCTCTAGCCTCTAGCAATAAATCTAGCAACTGTTGTTTTGTTATTGGAGACGTTTGGAGACTCAGAGATGAACATACATTTAGTTACTGTCTTTAGCGAGAGGATTCATTGGCCCCTTCCCACAACACTCACATAGTTACTGCAACCCAATTCAGGGTCTGCAGCCTTTAAAGGATGCATTTAGGGCCGATTATGTCACAGGATTCATTGCGTGTTAAAGTAAACCCTGATAAAATATAAATCATAACGCTTTACATTTCTACCACTGTTACGAAGTTGTGACCTGATAAAAAAAACTTTATACAGGAAATGCACCAACACAAACATTTTCCCCAGGTAATTTAAAATCTGTGTCAGTCTGATATGTATGACGGCGTATTAAAGCCACATAATGTTTGCTCAGAGATTAAAATTGGAATAAAATATTCTACTCTGAGATTATTGTCATAACTGGCCAGTAGTAAAATGATAACTAAACTTTTAAATAAGCCTGATTTCAAAGGCTGGTTGTTGAAGATAATACCCAGGCTGATTTCTATGCCAAACTTTGTGATATAAAAAACACATTTTCAACACATATTAACATGCTAACATTTAACAATAAACAAAACAGATGTGTAATTTATGTAAAATTATTTTAACAAAGAATTAAAGTCATGAAATTATTTTAAAATATAACTGCCTATTTCAAAGGCAACAGAAGTAGTTCATTTGTGGTTTTAACATATTTAGAATAGTTTTCTCAGTTTTTTCTCTCTCCTACAGTGTTTTTCCTTTACAGCTTCAAAAACACGCATAATGCAAATTTGGCGATGATGTCATTTAGCGACCTCTAGTGACTTTTGTAGCACCAGTGCTCCCTGCTGTTTAATGTAAATTTGTCCGAATAGAAAATGACAATCCAACAATATCCAGGCTATGACAGAGCCTGGATTTTGGTAGTACTTTTGCTCAAGCTGTGTACATTTTTTGACCTTATATGCACTCACATTTGTCAAAGGATATGATAAGAAGCAAAAGAACATACCATTTTTTTGGCATGCTCCTCACAGAGAGGTGTCTGGTGTGTGATGTCAAAGACTGGTACAGAACACTGTGCCCCATCCGCGAATCGTGCTGTGCAGCTGGAGAACAGCTGCTGTGATCTGCTCTGCAGGATATCTAGGAACAAATGTCAAGGACCAACAGCAGACAGGAATAGTCTATACAGTATGCTGTCAAGTCATTTTATTTTGACCACCATCCAGAAAAATGCTATGTGCAGCAAAAAGAGCAATAAGGTCGTGAAAGGTTGTCACAGGTCTCTGAAGCCATGCTGTGGGGCAGGAAACAGAAAGAAAACATGACATTTATGATGGTTCAACAGATGCTTAATTGGGTTCCAGTTTGGAGAAATGGGGGGACAAAGAGTAGCCTCTAAATATAAATTTAGAAATTTAAATGCACACTACTTCCGACTAATGTGAAACATTTCTAGATTAATGACACAACCATCCCAGACAACACAATCAATGGTATGGATATTTAGTAGTGGAGTTTTCAATAGTTGAGTGCGCTTCACACACCTTATATATCCACCAGGACAACTCAGAAAACATAACATCCTGTATGGAATGATCATATAATTGACTCGTTAGTGTATACAACAGTATTGTAACAAATATATGTAAACTTGAATTAACTACTTTTAGTATGTTGTCAAGCAATGAGATGACAGACTATCAAATTGTTAGGCCAAGATTAAATAAGCACGAGTAGGCTGAATTTTCTCCATGAGGAAGGAAAAGACAAAAGTGGCCAAAGAGATGTGAGATCGAAGCAGTGAAAGAAAAAATGGCAGGCAGTCAAAAGGAGAAAGGGAAGATTATCTGATAGGCTGGCATCCATAAGTCAATTTGCAAATCAATTAACTGAACATGTGTAAATAGTTTAAATGTCAGATTTAATGCAATAAAATGACACCAGTCTAAATTTGACAAAAGTTTTCTGAGGATACGTTGAAAGCAGTGCCTGGTGAATGGCAATGAGTGATTACTGCAGTTTTCACCATCAATCTGGGCCACACAAAGTCCTGAGTTTGAGCTGCCTGTCGTCAAATCTGCAGAACTGCACAGTAAAATATACATAAGGAAACTAACATCCAAATGAAATGACATGAATTAAAACTCTGAGAAAAATGTTTCATTTCATTATAAAACACAAGAACAGTCAACCATATGAAGTCACAAACAAATGTGCAAGTTTTTATCAAATGTGAATAATTATTGATGTTTAATTTGTAGAAAGATGAACGTGAACATATGTATAACGTATGCGTGAACATAATTCGTTTGTTTGCAAATTCAGGTGCAATTTGAAAAGTATAAAAAATGTTTTTTTGTCATTTCTGTTTGTACATCAAAAAGACCCGAAAGAAGATCCAAAATGCCTTCATTTGTAAACACACATACGTGAAGTACGATAAAAAATTTTTTTTCATACATCCCAACTTGTATGGAAATTGGACCATCTTACGGTGCCCCAGGAGCAGAGTTTAGGGTCTCGCTCAAAGACCAAACAGTAGATGTGTAGCTGAGCCGCTTGATGGCCCAAATCTCTACCCACTAGCCTACACTTTCCAATAAATAATTTAAGATTTAAGAGCAAATAATTGTGTCCTATTAGTAAGGATAATTATTTATAGAAGGATCTAGATGTCTGCCTTTTTAAATTACTTCTTAAGGGAAAACAGTCAACTCATCAGTCTACTGTACATTATAAAACCAAAATGATGACCGGACTTACCTTGAGTTTGCTGAAATCTGAGGATGAATGAATTGAGCTGTGGTATCAGGGTACCGAGTGGCTGCTTGAAGCAGTGTTTTTCGGAGAACGTGTTGTGATTTCCGTTCTCTCCGTAAACTTCTTTCTTCTTTACACAGGTATCTATGTCTTCGTCTCAAATAAGAACACAAGACAGACATGCGCGCTCCACGGGTACCAGACTCACTAGTACTGTAAGAAAGAAAAAACACAAAGCTACATGATGGCCACCGTTTCAATCTAGCTTTATATGATTTAAACACATACATTTCACATTAATGTTTTACTGCAACTATACACGGTTTTGATGTCTAGCAGCCAATTGCAATAAAGTTAAAGAGGTCTCATTCACCATGTCGAGTATATTTTTAATGTAGTGAATAAGCACCAGAAATACTCAAGAACAGATACCTACTGTACAAACAACTGTAACTAAGCTCATAAGTCAATCAACTCATATATCCACACTCCTGTTTTAATGCTCTACTGTTGCGCTCTCAGAATTTATCCATGTATTTTGATGTGCAAGCATGTGATGTGCACTGTAACTTGGTTGTAGTTGCTAATTACCTTTTACCATGCCATTTTTTCAGTAAACTCCTATACTGAGATGATGCAAGTTTCTTCACCTGACTCTCTTGTTCTTCTCCACTGTCCTCAGATGACTCTGTAGTGCAAAACAATAACTCAAATGCAATTTCTACAAAAAAACTAAACAAGCTTGCAAAACTATCAAGTTATCCAACTGGGTACCCACCAAAATCTACCCTTAGATCCTCTTGGTTTCTTCGCTGCTCTTTCATTAATCTGCTGAGCTCCACTAAACATGCTGGCTCCCCAGGGATTTTCTTGCTGTACGTTAATCTGCCTGTAGTTGTGGGTACGTCTGTCTTGGTGGAAATAGGCTCTGTAAATTGTTCTTGGGATTGTTTGGTCTTGGGTTTGAGGGTGGGAGTGATGGATGGCCTGGTCAATATCTGATGGTTAACCAGGACAGGTTTTTTTGTGCATAATATCTGTGATCCAGGTTTGATGTGTGTCGAGGTTGGTGTCAATGCAGATTTTGATGGAGGAAGAGCTTGAGTAGGGCAGTTGAGATGGTGGGAGCTGGAATGCTGAAATGGGGCTGGAGATACAGCATGAGCTTTAGTTTTCTGTTTTTGATTTTGGCCTGAGAAGTTCAGAGCTTTCTTCCCTGGGCCAGAACTGTCTTTCTTCACTCCTCCTTTATCAACTTTAATGAAGGAATAGGGATCCAGAGGAAGCAAGGATGCGAGGGAGGATGGTGAAGGCAAGGGTAAGTGGCCCAGATTATTAGGGGTCTTGAGAGCAAGGGATGGCACAGTGATGTTAAGGGCTAAAGATTCAAGAGTCTCCTGTTTCTTTTTTCTTTCTTTTTTAGGTAGAACACCCATGACCTGGAGGTGACTGTTGCAAAATCTGATGAAGTACAAAAATATGAATGTTAAAAAAACTGTAGTTTTCAGTATTATTTATATTATCAGCATGACTGTGTATTGACTATGTTGATATTTTTTAATAAATAATAAAAGAATACCAATTAAAATAATAAATAAATGTATTATATGCAGTGGTTTGATAAGCTGCTATGATTGTATTGTTACACAACTTGATTTTGGCTTTTTATTCCATTTCTTTGTGAAGATCATCTAATGATTAATTAGGTTGGATGATACCTTCAAGCATTTACACAGACAAAGTTTTATTTTGGGCGTTGACTGGACCATTGGTAGTTTTGCACAACAGCCACTTTACTGTTTTATTTTCATTAGATGAATCAAGATTAACCTCCATGTTTAGTCCCTTACCTGGTGTTTAGAAAATACCACGCAGAATACTAAAAAACTTCTAAAAAAGAGCTTACGAATTAATTGAGTACTACATTCCAATCTATCAGACCTCGTAAGTTATGTTAGCGCCCCTGTTTTGCACGTTCTTATCTACCTGAACAAAGCCAAGTATTTAAAAATAATTAGGCCACAATTAACTGTTGGACTCCAACTTATTTTTAGACATAACTCATATAGTAATTAGCAAACAAAGCACCATACAACAATTTAGAGTGACAATTTTTGTTTGTGAAGTACAGTATTGTAAAGAAAAAGCACACACACATAAACAGAAGGCTGGTGTAACTAATAAAGGGAAGCTAACACTATATTCATGCATTTAAATGAGATGGTCAAATATAATTTTGACACAACGGTGTATTATTTATATGGATTATTTTGAATATATATTCAACAAATCAAACTTTTATCTAGAATCATCAAATACAATTTAGTTAAATGTTAGTTTTGAGCACACCGATTTGAAAGAAATGTAATCAAATTGCTATTTGTGCTTGGTGTAGACTTACTTGCGATCCTGTGTCTTGGGAATGGGGTTGGTGCAGCGTTGACTGTTGTACTTGGCTACATATTCACACTGCCTAAAAGGAGCACTCTGGTCTTCCAGAACATGGCGAATGCAGAAAGCGTAGCCATTGAGCCTGCGCTGTTTGCAGAGTTTTGGGCTGTATGAACACAGAGGCTTGCGATCGACCTCCGAATAATGGATGTGTTTCCCTTCATACATCCCAGGGCTGGATCTCTCTGTAACATTAGCTGGAGAAAGAAAGGCCACTGTCACAAGAAACAAAACAACGAAATCTACTATAGAAATCCTGATTGCCACAAAGACACCTTTAAGAATGTTACAGCTGAAAATTTAAATCAAAGATATATTATTGATCCCAGAGGGAAATTACTCTGAATATGCTAAAAGTGCTTCAATTAATTTACAATAACAGTTTTGACTTTAAATATGGTACATATATAGTAATCGTAGTCTGAAGAGTCCGTCGGTCCCTGCATTATCCTGTGTACTCACTTAATGTGAGTAAATATTGAAATAGCCTCCCTTCTTCCTGGAAGAACAGAAGTAGGTATGTCTGCATATGGATTAAGACTGTAATATCATAACAGCATCAGAGAAGTAGATGCACTATGTAGACATATTAATACTTCTAATACAGTGCATTTCCATCCTAAAACTTACTTTTTTGCTATGTGTATTTTTTTGTTTACTCAAGTGCTGTCATTTACTAGATTTACATGACCAGCAGATATTAAAATGTTGTATTAATTGATTAAATGTTTAGGATGTGTGTACATTTAAACAGCATACTGGCCAATTTAGCGCACAAAGACTACCCGATTAACACTGCTGCCATGCTATACACTGTTATGATGTAAAATAGTATATCCAACAAAATTTTAAACATATTCCACCCCAAACAAAGTCATGGAGGGTTTAAGGGTCTGTCATAGCCTAGTCGTTAGCATGCACAACTAGTAAGCCAAACAATGCTGGTTCAAACCTCACCAATGCTAGGTTGCTGCTGTTGTGCCCTTGCAAGGCCCTTTACCCTCGATTGCTAGAGTATATAGTG
Source organism: Ammoglanis amapaensis (assembly GCA_028566735.1). NCBI lineage: Eukaryota > Metazoa > Chordata > Actinopteri > Siluriformes > Trichomycteridae > Ammoglanis > Ammoglanis amapaensis. The sequence continues at coordinate 583,936 of JAOUQU010000010.1, forward strand.
TAACTGCAATGTACACAACTTTAGATAAATGCTTCTACTAAATGTTGAAAAAGTAAAGTAGCAAGTAAAACAACCTCTGTTTTAAATAACTGAGCAATATGCCAGCAAAATTGCTAATATGTGTAAGAAAGACGTGGTAGATGAATATAGGGCAAGATTACAATCAAACATGAACTTGTGACATTAGAGGACAGTTTAAGAATTCAAAAACAAAACACCCAGAGACATGCTGTTCAATATATTTTTACTTATATGATGTACAGTGCCTCAGACCTTCTGTAAATAAGTGGGTTTCTGTCAGATGACTCATGGGTGGAAATTGTGAGTTTCGGGTTGATCGGGGTGGTCCCAGGTCTCCAAAGTTCGAGAACTACTGCTTTACACCATTAAAGGAACAGCAATGAGGCACAGTGACTGAATGAATAGAAGGTTTAGCATGCAAAGAGAGTTTGAAGGGGACGGTGGCCAAAACTTCCCGCCTCCTGCTCTCTATCTATCCAGTGTCAGCTCGCCTTATCAGATACTTAAGAGCCAGGATTAGAGACACTTCATACATCGTTCCGTCTCTTTCATCAGGTTACTAAAGAGTAAACACGGAAAACTACCAAAGCGGAAATGATTTACTATTTAGTACCTTGCTGAGTGGATTCAGTTACATTTTATTCTAATAATTGGAATAGTATTTAAACTTCGCTAAAGATCTAATGTGTATTTGCTACTGGGCTGCTTGTTTATACTAATAGGAAGGTATCGATGGTCATTTGCAGGTATAATCATCTTTTCCATACGTAGCGTGTTTATATTTCTACGCAGCATTAGCAAACTGCGTTTCATTTATTTTATTTATTGTCGACGTGCGTATTTTTTTTTCTAACTGTGATTTCAGGAGGAATTTTTATTTACCGTGGGCCTGTTTAATCCTCCCGCGTAGCGTAACGAGTAACGCGCTCCAGGACGCGCCTCTTTCGGCCTCGCGTTTACTCCAGTCCCGGTGCTGCACGAGCCTCCCACGATCAGGATTAGCTTAGCTTGCTAACCCTTGCAGAAGCAGCCTCGTCTTTATCCGATCCTTTGCTATTAGATAACGCAGCTATCTCGAGCAGTGTTCTCCGTGTATATACACTAATTTCGTCAACGCATGCAACTTACCGCAGAACTCGTACGCATTTAGATGTTAAATATTTGGATTATAATGTAGCCGATTGTATGCTGAACGGGGTGTTGGTTTGGTCTCAGCATCGAGGCTTCGTACAGCACTACTACAGGCACCGGGGGGACATGACAACAAGAGACAGTGCAACAACAACCTCCGCAACCATTTTGGAATTCAACTTTCTATAAGCTCGTTTTTCAGCGCTTAAGAAACACAAAACACGAACTGAAACTCAAATATGGTGGCATTATTCCTGTTGATATGTGAAATTAGTGTCAGGTTCAGTTTTGTACTTTATTGATTTCAACTTTACAGAGGAATGCTTCATCCTCATCACACTCATTCAATGTTACAAGGTGCAACACGAACTTGCCATGTCCCACCGAGTTCTTATAAAAGCTACAATGTTGCCCAAGAATAGCATGTAAATTAAAACCACTTTTACGTAAACTATCCTTACAGAAAAAAGAACTTTAAAGTTTTTCCCTTTCAGTATAGCTTGCTTTTCATTAGGTATGATAAAGTATACAGCAGATTATGCTATTAATCTCATTGTGGAAATGTCCTTAATTTTCATGCCTTGTCATCAAGTTTCTTGCATAGTCTGGTTTTCATTGGTCTTTGACAATCACAACTCAAACCCAAATTCTCCCTTCAATAGAATCCAATTAAAGAAGTTACCAATTTGTGAACCAACAAAAACAAATCTGCTGTAAATTGAAAGCTGTTTTTTTTTTCAGCATCTACACTACATTTAAAAGCTGGTCAATGGCATACACACAAAAGTACCATGTACACAATCATAAATCACAAATATATTTTACTTAAGTGTAAGAGTTCTGCTGGGAGCTATGTATTTTTTTTTACATTTATTATTTTTATGTTTTTGTTATGTTAAGGTTTTTCCCCTTGTATTTATATTTGGGCTTTATTTTATGATATGAATACAATTAAATAAAAATGTGGTGTAATTAAATATAATTTAATCCAAAAAACTGCGATGCCTTCCAAATAATTGTATTTAAAATAAATACATCCATGACTAATTAGTTACTTCACAAATAATTTTAAGATCATGGGGCATGGTTAGGGTATGTTTCACAAGCAGCAGCTACTCGTTTATCAAACTACATGAAAAAGATGTAAATTCCTAATAAAGATAAAGGGCTCTGACTCGTATGTAGTGCACAATAGACATGAGCACAAATACACATTTTTATTCATTATGAGCTTTAGATAAAGCAATTTACCCCTTGATCTCAGCGTGGGAACCACCTTAATATTCTCATCACATTTAAACAGAAGCAAAACAAATTTAGATATTACAATAGTGTAACTGGCTAGAATACAGTAAAGATTTTAATCTTGGTGTCATTCTACCGCAACTATAGGAATAACTTATGAAAACAGAAATTACAGTGGACTTTTAGCAGATGGAGGGTTCCTCTACTGCGTCAGCTCCCTCCGTTACAGCCTTTACGCACTTGGCCATTGTTTGGGACGCCCTGCTGATGGAGTCTGTGAAATAAACAAATGATACAAAAATATTACCCATCATTATTTGAAGAAAATGCCAGTCACTCCAGGCTGTTGTGGAAACATATGTGGAAATATGTAAGCAAATCAGACTGATTTTAGAGTTCACAATTTATTTTAATGACATGCTTTAGGTGTTCCTTCTAGGCTTAAATCCTATTCCAGCCTACTTGAATACATGATTGCAAGTCATTAAATTCCATTATTGTGGTTTAGTAAGATGCTGGATTAATCACTGTAATAATGATCTGCGGTCATTGCAATGCTAATCTGCAGACTATACTGTACCCTCCCATGCCTTCAGTGCTTTTATTTTTTACCCATTGTGGTCTCTGTGTCAATGTCTTGTATGTTGTGCATGATTAATGGTATGTTGTTGTTGTTGTTTTCATCTTTAACATGTAGAAAAACCTAATGAGCCTACCTGAACAGCAGCCTTAGTAGAGAAAATGCAAAATTATTCTGATAATGAGGTCATTGCAGTTGAGGAACCCACAAGCATGCCGCATCACCATTAAACAAGACCAGTTACTCAAGCCTGAACAGCCCCCAACAAGCCTGAACTACCAAATAAAATCACATTTGTACCCCTTTGCACTACTAACATATAAATGATTATTTACATTTGGAAAATATATATATACATAATTTTTTCCACCATATTTGGATGTTAAGTTTGTATATCACTGGACCAAACAAAAAAGCACTCGGAGACCATACACATTCTGCTTGGCCTTTGCTACCTGCCTCTTTGCCCTACACTGCATATTCTTGTATGCCTGCCTACTCTCTTTAGTCCTCTCCCTGACCCATTTCTTCATCACTAACATAACCTCAAGTTATGGTAACTTCATCTAAATAATCTAAAGCACTTCCTCGTTTCACTACATGAAAAAAGGCATCATTTAAACGTAGTTAAAAATCTGAATTGCTTTCTTGTGGGTAGGGCTGTCCACAACCAAGGATTTTGCTGGTCGACCAGAGGTCGTCATTTTTTTCAACTAATCGACTAATAATCGACTAAAAATACCATTTAGACCGGGATACATATTAGTGAAGT
>JAOUQU010000010.1:597017-607124 GCA_028566735.1 Ammoglanis amapaensis
TAAACTAACTCGTTTCCCTCCATCTTTGTTGAGTGTACGCATGCGTGCTTGCGTCAGTACCTGAGGACACGATGGTGAAAATACGATCCTCGGAAAATACGTTACAATAAGGAATAGCTACTGGAAAGCAAAACAGCTGATTTAACCATGGTATTTGCCGATGCAAAAAGGCTAGAGTTGATGCACCGTAAATTCGCCCGCAAATTAAACCCGATGCACCTTGATTCTACCGGTGCAGTTGCATCGCAGACAAGTGAATCGATTCACCGATGTGAGCACTTGTTCTCAACTTTGTGGGCAGCCTCAGCCATGTCGCCAAGGGAGTAATTAGGATTTAGGTGGATACGATTGAAAAATTATACAGTGGGTAGCACTGTCACCTGAAAGTAGGATTTTATGGGTGGAATTTACCCTGTTAGTGTTTTTATTGGGTAAAATACCCAAAGTTAGTGATTGTGTTACTAATTTAATGTTAGTGTTCTATAATAAAGTGTATATATGTTTAATTTCTTCTTTGAACTTTTTCCTGTCTTCACAGTGATGTGTTCTGTGGGTATCTGCTGTGCACAAACATCACTAGAAACCCTAGAGTTGGGGCATTAAAAGGAGACATCACTCCCACCACTTTCAACCATCAGGGACGGCTGGTAGACTGCAGGTGTTGTTTTAGATTTTCTGTTGATCTTTTTATTATTTTTTTCCATGGTATTCAACAACTTTGTATCTTGATCATCAGTGGTGGCCGTGTGCTTTTGGATGATGACACTGATCTGGGTTATGTAGAGGACGGGACACCGTGTGGCCCCTCTATGATGTGCCTTGAGCGGAAGTGTTTGCCCATTTCCTTCTTCAACCTGACAGCTTGCCCTTCAGGGCCAAATGGTCGAGTCTGCTCTTCACATGGTGTGAGTTGTCACATATACGCAACTTCTATTTGTCTTGTTTTACTTTGGAATCAAAATGCTACACCTCACATATAGATAAACTATGTTTTTATCAGTCATCAGTGGAAAGGGAGTTCATAGATTGACCCTTATTGACCAAATGCAGTTTGAGTGGTGAGGATCTACAGCATGTTCGCTCATCAATAGCTGGTCCTCAACAAAGTGTAAAAGTTTCTAATGACCTCCCAGAAAGAGAGAATTCCAAAAAGCTTTCCAATAGATACTTTGGCTTGTGAAAATTAAATGTTTGTTTAGGTGCCTGTGGTGGTCAGTAAGGAACTGTCACATCATTCCCCATTTCCTAGCCAAAATGTTCAAGGACGGAAGACTTAGCAGACTTCTATGGCACTTGCTGTGTTACTGTAAAAACTTTGAAAGAAAAGGAACATTTTAATTCATAATCATTTACTATTGTTATAACAATATCGAGCTGCCGAGAAGCAGTTCTGTTAATATTTCATATGTAGCTTTAAAAGGAGAGCTGGTAGAGTGACTTAAACTCTCTCGTATCACCCCATTACTATTGTTCCATAAAATCTGTAATCCTTCATCTATCCTTTATTCCCAGGTGTGCAACAATGAAGCCACTTGCACCTGCGACACCACCTGGGCCGGGACAGACTGCAGCATGCACGACCCACCAAAAGAACCACCTGTAGTTCAAGACGAGGGTCCTAAGGGTTTGTCACCTTTCCTGGTCTTATTTCCGTCTTGATCAGACAGCATTATCAATTATAAACCATCGCACATTTACATAAACTTACGTAAACAAGTTTAACTGGGTTTCAACGTGTTAAAGTCACAGAACTTTAACAATGATTCTGATACATGCGTGCTCTTAGCATGGGGCTTTAACTTTCATTTTCTCTTTTGAATCCCCCCTATTTCCTCTGCGCAGTGAGCGTGGCCACTAACAGGCTGATAGGGGCAGTGGCAGGGACCATTCTGGCCCTGGGGGTGATTTTTGGAGGCACTGGGTGGGGCATAGAGTAAGCACTTCTTATCCCTTTCCATGCCACTCTCCCAAGGAGCGGGAGAGATCTCGTGATCCCTTGTTTGCGTGTCTGTGTGTTTTCCTCCCAGTGGTTTTTGTTCATCGTCGTTGCCGTGCCTGTGCCATGTGATTGGTCAGTGTTGTGTTAACCTGCTGGATCGATCAGTAAATATTATTTTGTCCCTTTTTATTGATTGTAATCACTATGGATATGATCATTATGATTCTGTGATGCATTGTTGCAGTGCTCTCCTTTTTGGTCCATGTGGGGCATTTATACACAGATAAACAGTAACATATAGAGTAAATTTTAGGGTAAAAAGATTCAGTTTTTTATTTAAACTACATTTAAAGAAATACTCCAGTCTTGTTAAACCAGATCTTTATCCACTGCTTTTCATGTTTATGGCAATTGCCACTACATAATTACATAAAATGATTTTACCCTTAAATTTAGGAAGAAACTAACAAGCATTATTATGTATGACTTTCTTAGACATGTTGTTAAATGGGTCCTGTTGCATTGTTTTCATCGTCCTTAAGCTTGTTGGACATCATTATTGATAGTATATAGTACAGTGGAACCACAGTTAACGAACGCCTCCGATAGCAACCAATTCGGATAACAACCAACCATTTTGCTAAAAATTTGCTCCGGATAAAATTTCGGATAGTAAACGTCACTACATCAGCGATGTCATCAACACGTGACCAGCATCGCTTCGCCCTTGATCATAGTTCTAAAGAAGATTCAGAACAAAAGTAGCAGCGAAGTGAAAATACAGCGGCCAACAATAGAACTGAAAAAGTCCTGATTTCTAAGTTCGAACAAGTCGTGCGTGTCAGTGATCACAGCTGAAATGGCAGGTGGAAGTGAACAACACACACTGGACAAGTGTTTTAATCTGAAAGTGTCCGAGAATGGAAGTTACTCCCGATTTTACAATGACAGACGTTTTTATGAAGGGGAATTCCCCCCCCAACCCCCCGTCCCACTTACGCCTTCACCCTGCAGTCAATACAACACATTTTATCTTGTTTAATAAAAGTTTTCTTGTGTTTAAATGCTTTTTATGTTTATTTAACTACACGTGTACTGTATTATAACTGTTCTCATTTTAAAAACATTAATACATACATGTATATCATGTATTTTTCATATTTTAACGAGTCAACCGGGGCCGGGAACGAATTATTTCAATTTTTTTATTTCTTATAGAGAAATTCGTGTTTCGGATAGTGAACATTTCGGATACCGACCGACCTTTCGGAACGGATTGTTGTTGTTAACCAGGGTTCCACTGTATCTAGTTTTACGATCACATAATCCCATTTTAGAGTAACGTTGGCACACAGACTGGCTGAATACACTGCATAGCTGAACAGCTCGCCAGTCTATTGCGTGGTACAGAGAGAGACACATACAGGATAATTTCAGTATCTCCAGTTAGTCTGACTGCATGTCTTTAGACTGTGGGAGGAAATTGAAGTACCTGATGGAAACCCACACAGACACCGGTAAAACATGCAAACTTCACTCATAAAGCCCCAAATTACCTGACCTGGAATTTGAACTCGGGACTTCTTACTGTAAGGTTACAGTGCTAGCTACTAAGCCAACATTCCACTCCAAATGAATAATTGCCCACATGAATGGGGTGTGTCGCCTTGGTATATTTTAATCTATGATCATATAAATCAGCTTGGATGACAAAATGTTTATGCTAAATCATAAGATTAGCTTTGCTTGAATTGGTACTATCATGAGGTTAATAGAAGACTAGTGGTGCATTGACATGGTGGAAAGCACCATCGTATCACCGTATTCCCAAGTGAAGTAGTTTTAGCTCTTTAAAAATGAAATTACTCTTGTGCTCCAGTTTCCTTCCACTGCCCGAAGACATGCAAGTGATGTGATGTGAATGAAAGATACTAAATAGTAGTGTATGACTGTGATCTATTTTGTGTAACCAGTAATAATGATCAAGAATGTTTCCCAAAAGACACTTATAATATTAAACATGGATCTAAAAACCCTAATAAATAAATGCCAGACAGCATAACTGAAGTATAAACTTGTTTGTTATTTTTCTTTACCATTATAGGTATAAAGATCATTCCGTTACCTGTACTGTCAGACAACTACAGCTATGTGATTATTGACACAGAATCGGAGCTCGCTGTTGCGGTGGACCCTGCTGATCCTCTCTCTGTCCAAGTATGTCTTTGTTTAGATTGCCTGTACTTCTTGTAAACACACACTGTTTAAAACTGCCCTTTGTGGTCTATTTGTTTTCTTTTTAGTTGTATGCATAGTCACATAGTTTACATGAAAATGTAGGAATTCGTTGCCACTAAATCTGGACTACAATTATAATACATTATTTTTTGTCATTTAGACATACACAAGTATCAATTTGTACTTTTTAACTTTTATTTCTCTGTTAATATTAATATTTGCCAATCTGTTAATAGAAAATACGACTTTATAAAATGTTTTATAAAAAAACTCATTTTCTTGCAATGTGTTCAGTCACCACTTGGGAAAAGGTCCAGTAAATGTAAATGGCTAGACTTTGCATTATGCAAAGAGCTACAATCATGCTGAAACAAGAAGTCAAAAGCAAATAATTGATTTCATTCATACATTTTCTATCCTATGTTGGCACAAAATCACTCAAAATGCTAATTGTTATCTGTATGAACTTGATTTGATTGACAGTGTTGTTTGAAATCAGAAGGAGTGTCTTTAGAAGCTATTCTTTGCACACATAAACATTGGTGAGTACACCACACCTACTTTTCTACAGTTTACATTTGTGTGATTTGATTAGCGCTTTATTCTGTGCCAGATAAGGTATCAGAAGGGTAGAAAAAGAACCTATGTCTGGACATTTTGTGCTTATTGGGCTTTAATGTGGAATGTAAACCAAAGATTTCTTTCACAGGCTCAAGTTTTATTACTCTATTAAAATCGCATGCTAGCTTTATTTAATCTTTATGTTTCTCTTATATCATTATCCATAATCCATTCTTTACAATATTAGGGACCATAGTGGAGGGAACCAAGCTCTTAAGAGGCACTACAGCTCCTGTAGGGTGTACGGCAATGCAGTGGACAACATCCCTGGTTTAACAAAGTATGTACATTTTACATTATTTCGGGACTTTATGGACTAGCCCACCCAATGTCCGTTTTAATCTACAAATTAAATGCTGTATGTAAGGCAATGGTGGCTTAGTAGTTAAGGTACTGGGATAGAGACTAGAAGGTCATCAGTTCAAGCCTTACTACCACCAAGTGTCCACTGTTATGCCCCTTTAACCCACAACTGCTAAAAAATGTGTTCTATTGTAAATGTAAGTCACTTTTGATAAAGGTGTCTGCTATATACTGAAAATGTGAATGTGGGCAGCCGTATCTACAACACCTGGAGAGCAGTTAGTGATTAGGCACTTTGCTCAAGGACTCTTTAGTCGTGACCTGTCGGCTCTGGAAATCGAACTGTCAACCTTCTGATCACAAACCCAGTTAGGCCATGGCTGCCCCATGATCCTTAAAGAATAATCAAGGGAAGCATAACATTTTCAGGCATCTTTGTGCTGTCTAACAAACTTCATGTAGGTGTTGATTTTGTTACACCATCATCACAGCAGCTGATTATCACGATTAGTTATTAATAAATCCCTTTTTAAGAGCTGTAACTGAAATATCATAAAAAAATAAAATATCCAGTGATCCTGTTATGAATGTTCTGACATGGTGTTGAGCCAATAAACAAACAAGGAAACTCCATCAGGGTGGTTCTGAGTTCAGGATTGAAATCTCAGCTAGGCAAAACATATCTAATGAATGTATGAGAAAAGGCTGCTGAATCGTTCAAACTCTCACTATCTGGAAGATAGATCATGTGACCCAGCATGTGACCTGGGGTCACCCTGGTAAACCCTGGATTTTCTGCTGACTGGTTGTTTGTAAGTAAAGAGCACATTCATCAGGATGTTTCTGTCCATAATAATGTTTCACTTATAAAATATATTTCAAGGACGCTTTACATAACAATCCAAAACAAACATCAACACAACAAAACAAATAAATACTTAAAAAAAAATTTTTTTAGTTGGGCCTAAAAGGAAGAGTGCGTGAAGATGAGACCAAGCATACACAAATCTTATCCACATATGTACCCACCTGGGTAAAAAAACTACTCAACTACTATCAGATGGGGGATTTTATTTTGTTTGTTTTTATCTTTTAAAGCTTTGATTCTTTTTATACTTACACTGTGGCCTCCAGAAATATGGAACAGTGAGGCCAATCCCTTTATCTCTGCTGTAACTGAAATCATTTGGGTCACATTACAAGATGCATATTAGACAATGGATCAACATTACAGCTTTTATTTTCTAAAATGGGTGGCTTCAGACTAAATGTGTTATTTTCTGAACTGTGTATCAGATCCAGATGTAAATACAGTGGAACCTCTTTTAAAGACCACAATCCGTTCTGAAACGTTGGCCGCTATCTGAAATGTTTTTAGAGGCATAATTGAGGGCTATATTATTCAAATAATGCACAAAAATCACTAAATAAGAAGGATGCATATAGATAAAGAATGACCGATCATAACTCTATTTCGAGCGCGAATGACACTTGGTCTAAGACGACAGTTGCATGTAGCTGTTCGCTTTCCAAAAGTTTGGTCGCTATCTAGGGCAAAGATTTTGAAAAAATATTAGTCGTTATTTGATTTGGTCGCTATCAGAGGTGTTCGCTAACCGAGGTTTCACTGTACATGAAAATTGAAGCTGAAATGTTGAAATATTGTATAATATTCATCTTGTAATGTCAAATCTAAATGATTTCAGTCTACAGCAGTGATAAAGGGATTGGCCTAAGTGATCTTCAATGTTTCAAGGTTTCGATGTTTGATTTAAAATGGATTTAATTACTTTAAATGTTTTAATTGCAGCTCTGTATGATTCGTGCTACACAAACTTGTCTATGTATATATGTTTGTCTTACTCTTTTAGCCCACTGACGGACAAAGACACAGTAGATATCGGGAGGCGTATGCACTTCAAGGTGTTATGCACTCCAGGACACACGGTGGGTCACATGATCTATCTTCTAGATGGTAAAGGGTTTGGAGGTCCCAGCAGCCTTTTCTCAGGGGATCTGGTCTTTCTCTCAGGATGTGGTAAGACTTGTTGATTATTTTTGTTAATATATGCAGAGGTGGGAAAAAATTACTCAAGTCATTAAAAATTTAGTTTTTTACTGCGTTATTCCATCACTGTAAAAGAATTGGCGCTTTGTCTCTTTAACGGAAGTAGGCCAAGTAGATATTAATCTCACAATCATTTTCTTTTAGATTTTAGTGCTTCCTAAGCGGTGGTTCACAACCAGTATTTTCCCAGGTGTCATCCTGAGTTTTACAAATGTTTTGTTACAATTCTATTTGCCTGCTGCCTCTTAGCTTTTCAAATGCGAATGTTCTGAATTCATCAGACTATTCTTTAATGTTTGGTGACACATCAGGTCTATTTTAAAAGTACTTGGAATCTTAAATCTTAAGTAGTAGTTTTAGATTAGTCTCATGTTTTATACTTCTTAAGATGCAACCTAAAATGCACATAAATAGCTATAATAAATGTAGTGTCCTCTCTTTTATTTGGCCCATGGGCCCTGATTAGCTAAAAGCTTTAGAGACATTGCTGAGCTGGATCGATTCATGTATTACAGCGGCACAATTCCAACAACAGCAAGATATACAGCATTGTAGAGGAAATAAAAATAAGTATTAAATAATGAAATAAACAACCAGAAATAGATTTGTGCAGAAATTTAAGTCCTGTACTTTATAATGATGCAAAAGTTGATCTAACTGCCTTTTTTTTAAAAGAGACTTAAAAATGAACAACTTTGATGTGTGGAGATACTAAATGTAAAACATTTTTTAGGGCGAATGTTTGAGGGCCCTGCTTCAACAATGTTGTCATCTCTTGACAAAGTCAACTCCCTGAATGACAACACACTGCTCTGGCCTGGTAATCCATCCATCCATCCATCTATTATCTGTACTGTTGCAGGGTATATAGAGACACACAGGACAATCTAAGTACAGTTGAATCCGCTTAATAGGACTACCGGTTTATGGGACCAGCCGCTTATTCGGACCAAATCCTAAAGTACAGAAATGAATCCTACTATTTACGAGTAATTTTGTTCGGTTATTCGAACCCAAATACCGCTTAATCAGACCAAAGAACACCAAAGCGTCTTTGTTTGTAGTGATTTTGTTCAAATGCAGTTGGTCAAGAGAACGTGTTAAATCACACTGGATACATTTTTTAAACGTTGACTGGAAATTAGTAAAAATTATTTATTATTAAGCTTCACATGCCGAGTTTGAGGAACTGCGTTCCCTACACCGGAGCTACGCTGCCTCTGGCCACGCCCACTCCTATCGTTACTTCGACGAGGGGCATCTGTACCTGCACCTTTATACACCTGTTCCTGTATACATCTGGAACTGTAACCCCCTGGATTGTATTTGATATAAATTTATGTGTGGTATTTAAGCCTGTGTTTCCTGGATGTTGGGATCAGATCATTGTTTCATTTATGTGACTGTCGGTCTCTCCGTTTTGTTCCGTTATTATAATTTATACTGTGTGTGTGTGTGTGTGTGTGTGTGTGTGTGTGTGCGCGTGTGTGCGCATGTCCGTGTGTGATCCAAACTACCATCACGGATTCCTATCACTGAACCTAAACACTGTGTTGTAGATCGATTCAATTTTTCAATGAACAAAGTTGGTAAACAACAGTAGTTCTTATTTGTACACGCGCTATTGTACACACGAAGTTTGAAAAACATTTCATATGGTACATAAATTATAACACGTCCCGTTTTAGTGCATGTTTGTTTAATGGGACCGGACGGATATTAGGACCAAAACGACCATGTCTCAATGTCATCCGATTAACTGGAATCGACTGGGAGCAAACCGGAGTCCCCGGAGGAAGCCCATGCATAAACGGGGAGAACAGGCAAACTCCACACAAAAAGACCATTGTGCCCTAATTCTGGAATCAAACTTTGGACTTCTTGCTTACTTACGTTGACAAGTCATGGTGATTCGGTGCATTTATAAATTCTGTATTTTAAAGTTTTGATTTGTTTTCAGGTCATGAGTACGCTGAAGATAACCTAATGTTTGCTGCAGAGGTCGAGCCAGGAAACATGGCACAGGACCAGAAGCTGCAATGGGTCCTGCAGAAGAGAGGCCAAAGACTATGCACGGTAAGATGATAAAGATGAATTCTTCAACACAAGGGTGTAGACTTGCTATTGGTATTGTTGGGGGCCTATGAATTATTTGCTTGTTTTCGTTCTTGCTGTTTTCTCTTTGGTCCTTGAAAAAAATAATAAAGGACTGATATACTACATACATTTCACATGTTTTTAAACGTTTCTGAGTAACAATTTATTATTTAATTCAGGAATTTTATAATGTTAAACCTGGTTATTCATATCTACAGAAACCTAGCATTGCCATTAACGTGAATGGAAGTGACTCAAAGTGCTCGTTTCTTTAAGAAATATTTTTTGGTGTCATCTTCACTCACTTTTGACAACCCTTCTGTCACCGATGACGCCCTTGAGTCTTGCACAGTATGTCTATTATATGACTTGAACATTTTCTTTCTAGTTCTTTTTGTATTTATATATTAGCTTTATTTTTTGTGTGGGGACAATTCAGTAATTACTGGATTTTGGTGGTGATGCATCACCTTATAACTGTACTTCAGCCTCAAATATTTTACTCTCTATAAATGTTTGTACAAATACTGTATACAAATGTTTTACTGTATATAGTCCATAGATTACACTTTTACAATTCGATTTGAAAATAAATCTACAACTTCTTTACATTATATTTAATAAAGAAAACAATATTTTAAACTATGATTTCTGACCACCACCTCAGTGCAAATTAACAAGTAAATGTAAGTTATTTTATATAAAAGTTATTAATGTCAAAACACAAACCTTATATTTAAAATCTCAGATCAAATTACATATTGCTGTGAGAAATCCGCGATCGGTTTCTCCCTTTGTTTACACACAGCCCACACGCTCACACAGCCCCGCCTTCTAGCTC
>JAOUQU010000010.1:673380-683545 GCA_028566735.1 Ammoglanis amapaensis
CACACACACACACACACACACACACACACACACACACACACACACACACACACACACACACACACACACATTCTCTTTTGATCTAAGAAACCCCAAAAGAATAGCAGATACATAAACAAAACAAATCCCTGCATGGTGCGAGCGATACGTGCAGTAGGCTCGGCCAGTAAAAACCCAGATAGCTTCACCGTGACCTCCAGAGTGTTTTAAAGATCAAAGGTCACATAACCCTGGCACAAAGACAGCAGTGAGCATTCAGTCGGGGCCCTTTTCTCCACTGAGCTCTTAATGATCTGAGGTCTCTTTAAAGGCTGCAGGGATCAGCAGGGAAGATTTAATGATTGGCTTTGTAATGGAAAAATGCCTGACTCGCCCCATGTGTGGGGCAGCTTTGGAATTCCACACACTGTTCTGGGTTTATGGGTAAAGGCTGAGAAGCTCACACAAACAACATGTGAGTAAACTTGTTTTCTCTCTGTTTGGAGTTCGGAAACCGTCGATGTCTTATATAATATAGGATGCTTTTAGCATTTCTGTTTATTAGTACAAAGATACAGAAATCTGCAAGAAAGCGCCATATGTAAACGCTTCTTATGAACTTTGGCAGAGACGGGCGGCTTTTAAATTGCTGCTACGGTTTTTTCTTTAAAGGAAAGAATTTTATCTTATAACACCTCAGACAGGAACCACCTACCCAAGCAAGGCAGAAGAAAGCAGATGAATCATAAAGATGAAGAGAGACATAGAGCCAAAAAAGTTTGCACAAAAAAACTCAAGAGAGAAAAGAATGTGCTTGACGTCACATCTGGTATCAATATTGTCTGGCAGCTTGGACTTCTCCAGCTATTGTAGAATTAACTCCATACATTCTGCACTACATAAATCAACAAACCAAAAGTGCATAGATAGGAAATAGTTGGAAAATAATCCGACTATGAAAAATTTCATGTTTAAAAAATGTAAAACAAAGTAACAAATTACCTGTAATTTCCTTTCTTCCTTAGCTGTTCTTTAAAGTGGCCAAGAGTAAGACTGTGCATCTTCATGAGCCGGCGGTAAGGAATCTCTTCCCCGCAAAAGAAGTACGTTACTACCAGTTCTGAACCAGACGGGGCGCCAGAGTGTCCGGAACTTTGCCGCAGCTGATCCTTCCACCTGTGGATGTCAAATATGGATAAAGGTTACAAATGTGAAAACAGGATTGCTATACATCAAGCTTTCATCACCTGCTTTAGTGCAGGCACCTGCCTCAAGGAGTCAAGTCGAATATATTTCTACAGCACTTCCTACAAAACACGTCATCTCAAAGCAACTTTTAAGGATCCTGCATGAGATTATAGAGCATGGGAAGCATATTACAAAATCATTTATTTGGGGGTCGTGTTTATTTATGGATTAGATTTGATCCGAGCTTGACTATCAATTTGTCACTTTAATATAAGCAGCATTTCGTCTTAGTGATGATGTCACAAAGCTACCATACAATCATCCAACTGTTCGATTTTAAAACATAATTGTACTTCATCCAATTATCTGTACAATCAGAGGACCATCCGAAATCCTGTAAGAAGAGTTTGTCTTTGTTATCAAAACCTCTTCTATTAGCTGTGCCTGTTACGACTGGTCACCCTGACAGAATTACACCGGATGCCCTTCCTGACACAACCCTCTCTATTTATTTAGACTCACACTGGTTTATGCATTTTAGTGGCTTGGTACCTATAAGGACAATTTAGCTTCTCTATTTACCTGGCTGCGTGTTTTTGGAATGTAGGAGGACACTGGAGTTCTTGTGGAAAACCAAGACAGACTCCAGATTCCACAAAAAAAGGACTACGGTCATTTTGCAATGAAGAAACAGTACTAGCCACTTATAACATCTTTGTCTTTACATTAAAATGAATCTGTATACTGATCGAATGCAACATGCTAGACATAATATATATAATACGTTATGAGACTAAATCAAAATCGCACCAGAATTGTGATAGATTCAAGAGGTACATTGGTTTATTTAGGTCAAAACAAAGTGGTCAGAACAAGAATAAGTGCTATATTACTATATGCTTCTTGAACAATACAGTGTTATATGTTATGAATTGCTACACTTTGTTCATCCTTAAGTAAACGTGTAACCGAAAGCTAATCTAATCATGTAGCGCTGGTGTAGATCCTCTCAGGGCCGTACTGTGTGATTAGGCCACAGGGAGCTGTTGTGCAGCGTGATATGGCTCTAAGTTTGATGGATGATGGGCCTTTGTGTCAGCGCCTGAGCCTTTCACAAATCAAAACCCCGCCGCTCTTTTGATTCAGGGCTACCTTCCCCCCCGCGCTCATGTCCTCATGGTCCGGCTCAACCTGTGCGCAGCGGTGCGGTGGCAGGCTCGGACGGACCGGCTGGACCGACATGTGTCGTTGGGGTGGCCAAAGGGCAAACCCCCGAAAGAGCTGTGAAGCTTTTCATTCACTTCCAGGGCTTTGTTAAAGCTGCTTCAGATGCTGATGGTTCGCCCCAAGACAGCTGGCTGGCTAAAGGTCAGCCAATTAAAGCTCAGAAGAGGCTGTGTGTGTGCGTACTGACTGTCAGGTGGCCATGGCCCAACATCAAACAGCACCGCAGCACACCAAGATGAGGAACAAAAATATTTCAAGGCTTGTTAAAGCTAAAAAAACTTTCGCTTTAAAGCGTTTGTTCTCTTACACACCCCGACTGTATTTATTGTTGAACAGAAGCGACAGTATACTTTTCAAAGTGTTTATACTTCATACGCTACGTTGCTTAGGTACTGGTAACATTTAAATGATGAACATACTCATCCATCTGCAGAACCGGGCCGGTGACAGGCGCGCTGTTGCCAGGGAAAATGGACAGGTGCACTTTATCCCTCTGTAGGCTGGACACAAGGTGCCTGTGGATTTAAGAAACGAATTGTTTTTATTAATCGTACAAAGCTTGACTGCTTTTTATTAAAAAATGCTTCACATTATTACAACATAACAAGCACTCGGACCCTGTCTGACTAGAGTGCCCCTTAAATGAAAAGCATTTATGACTTAGTGCCATCATGGGTTCTCGTAAAATGATAAAAAACGTTATTCTATTTACATTTCTTTACAATACACATAAATGGTCATTTATCTACACAGATATTATTGATTCTAATAACATGAGAAGTAGTTATAATCTGGATTTAGCGCCATCTGATTTTAACAATTTGGGTTATTTTACAGGCAAAGAACAACATTTATATATATATCAGCGGATTCCTTGGTTGTTTACCGTTGTTTTGCTGGTTTGGATGCTTCTTCCAGTCTTCGACATGCCTCTTCGAGCTGGGTGAGAGTGTTTGGTGGGGACAGAGGGGGCATAGTAGGGTCCTGAATAAATGGGTGAGCAGGATGGTGCGTTCTTGCATTACCAGGCAGCCCTCCGCCACCCCATAATGGCGTCTTGGAGGATGGGTCACTTGGATGTGTCTTCTTCAGAATTTGTGAACTGTAAAGAAAGAATAAAAAAATTGTCAACAGGTTCTAAAAAGGATTCTGTTCAATATAAAATTTGATATGCTTAAAATTTACCTGTGAGGTTTGTGCTTGTTCTGTCTCTCGCTCTCCAGGATCCACTGCCAGACATTGTGGGATCGAACCACACCGTCTGCAGGGAGCAGAGGTGAGATGCTTTCCTCCTCCCTAGATTGACAGGCACTCTGTCCATCGCTGACTTTACTAGGACGCTTGGACAACGTGCTGGAGAGACAAAACAAAAATATTTTAGCTGGAGAATTGAATATTCTAGCTAGAGGGACACTTGAAATAAATTGGGTGTATGAGACATACCTTGGCTGGGCGTCGGCTGGACTGTGACACCTCTGGAAACGATAATCCGAACCCAGACACTGCGCCACCCGATGTGCCGCTTCGGCCTCCATCTGCTCCCTGCTCTTGGGTAAAGCTGTGTGATGGTGGTGGATGTAGTGGTGATGGATGTGTTTGGTGGAAGGTAGAGGCGGGGCTGCTTTGGCAGGGATGGAGCAGTGCGAGCCTCTCTGATGGGGCTGATGGTGATGTTCAGGGGAACGTGAACGGGGCGAGTAGCCAGGAAGACCAGGGGACTGGCATCCGGGAGTCTTTAGGACCCTGGAAAGGTGCTCGTCCAGGATGGCCTGGGGGTCGTCTTCACACA
Organism: Ammoglanis amapaensis; assembly: GCA_028566735.1. Lineage (NCBI taxonomy): Eukaryota > Metazoa > Chordata > Actinopteri > Siluriformes > Trichomycteridae > Ammoglanis > Ammoglanis amapaensis. Next base: position 677,564 of record JAOUQU010000010.1, read on the forward strand.
AACCGGGAGAGAGGAGGGTGAGCGATTGGGGAGGCTGCTGGGGGGCGACAGTCATTAAGTCACTCTCATCTCGCTCTTCTTCCTAAATATAAACACAGCACAGGGATTTGGGTTACATGCTGTCCATCAAGTAGGATAGATAGAAGTTTTTAACCTTTTTTATCTTTAGATGTTACTTCTTAAAATAAGAATTATATGTACAGATAGATACGTGTACATATTTACATGTTTACATAGTTACATTTCAGTTTCTATAGTTTTATAATCTGTAATTGTGATTGACCGTAATTAGCAGACGCTAATATATCTTAAATATCTTCTAAATAACATGGAGAAGCTATTTAAAGAGTAAAATCAAAAAGATCACTACAGTACTGTGATCAAAAAGGCCCTGTCAGTCTCGGATCTTAGATATAAAGCACGCGAAAGATCTGAGCGACCTGACGGAGCCATTTCTACCAAAGGCCTGCCAGAAGGGCACACAGTTCAGAGATCAGAGGTCATATGGTTTAAAGGGTTGAGAGGGTTAGGTTTGGGCACTTAACCGGAGAGCTGCCCTCAGGTCTCGCCTCAAAAGAGGCCTTTCATCCCTGGATAATTAAGTATGATGAGTATGATGAGGTGCGGGTGTGTGTTCTGCACCCAACTTTAGCAAACACAGATGATATATCACAGTGGATCTATTTCCGACACACAGAACCGACTTTCGTACATAGTAGGCTGAGAATACTGGAAGGTGGGAGGATTAGTAAGAGTATTGGTCATGTCTGAGCACTTCAAATCTGGATTTTGCTTCAATGTGCTGAGAGTGCTGAGAGTGCACCTCTTTGGGTACCAAAGAAGCATTAAAGGGAAGAAGATGTTCATGTGATGATATGAATGCAGAAGTGCATCAGTGGCTTGTAGCTGAATCGTACTTTACTCGGTTCCTCAACGCCGACGTGTGTGTGGTGGGGCAGGAGGAGTACGTGGGGCACTGCAAAGACTGTGTGTGTGTGTGTGTGTGTGTGTGTATTTGGGTTGTCTTGCATGGATGTACACTTTCTGCATTAATTTGACTGGCATTTAGTTTAGGATTTCCAAGTTTTGATCCTAATATTCTCCGATCTAGCTGATTCTGAATATTTTATTTTATTTATTGAGATTTGAATGCATGTTTTTGAACTGTGGAAAGGAACCGGAGTACCCAGAGTAAACCCAACGGGACACGGGGAGAACATACAAACTCGTGTTAAGCACTGGACCAATTACCATTAATAATATGATTTTTTTACCTCCTGTATCTGCTGAAGTCTCTCCTCTAGAGAGCTGAGAGTGTCCCGTTCCCGCTTCAGCTTCTCCAGACGGGCGATCAGTTCCGCCGCAAACTCAGACGGCTTTACCGGTGCCATCTCCCTGGGCAATCGCTGCGTCCTCTACAAGTGAAAAAGGTAAAAATGAAAACAAAGGTCTGAATGAATTTCGTAACAGCAATTCCACAGCGGTTGTTCTCACAAGGACATAATCAGCTTGACAAGTGGATTGAGATAATCCGGCGGACCAGTAATATTAATTGTACATTCAATAAAAGCGTTTATGTTTATAAACACTTCTGTCTTAAGTTCCCGCTTTTCACTTAGTTCTTAAATCTATTTCATCTGCTCACATCTTTTTCTTATTTAGTGCCAAAAGCTGAAAGTACTGGCAGCCTTAGGCAAGAGAGCTGGACCAGCACACACACACACACACACACACACACACACACACACACACACACACACACACACACACACACACACACCCATGCCGTCAGCATGGAGGCTCTGAAGTCAGTCAGCTTCAAAGAAACTTTGTCAAACATCAAACACATGCAAGGAGCGGGGGTGAAATGGGGTGGGGGTGCGACACAGGCTTTTAAATCCCAGAATAAGAGCCATATAAGCAGAAAAAAAACAGTAAAAGAGGAAAAACAAAATTAAAAGAAGAGCAGAGAAGAGGGAAAGAGGGTGGACGAAGATCAGAGAGGAATAGAAAACCATCTATTTCCTGTCTGAATCATCCACGTCAGGACAGGGTGCTCCTCCTGGATATGTTTCATCAAACCTCCCGAGAATTGAAAACAGCTTTGTCCTATTTCCTGTTTATACACTATTATCTAAGTCACAACTTGGTGCTGAGAGATAAGATTAGAATATTGACTGATCGGTTCATTAGCATCGACCAATTCAACATGGTCAGGGGCCACAGTGGCATCCCCAAAACAGGAATAAAGTCTCAACACAGGGGGTCGGCATTATATTCTAGGGTTAGATAACATAACATCAAAAGATTACGGCATGAGAAGAACATGCAAAACAGTGCCCTAAAGCAAACCAAAGCACTCAGTGATAATATGAATGAAATTTCAAATTAAAATAAAACTGAATTAGAATCGGAACGTTTAAAATAGTTAAAATAATAATGCCAATGAAACAAATTCAAATTAATATAATAAATAGGAGTAATAATATAATAACAACCAATCATCATAAGATCCATCTATGTAATAATGTTTGTTTTCTTTTGTAATACTGTTTTATTTGAATGTAGTCAGCATTCACTGAGAAATGTCGTGACCTAATCTAAACCAAGTTTTCCAACCATATCGGATCCTCAACACAACTCACGAACGTGGTACTCTAACAAAACCATAACACCCCACACACCACACCATGGGGAGATCAGATAGAGCTGGGGTTGAGAAGTGGTAGAATCAGGGGTGGTGGGGGGTTCACTATGACAAAAACACACAGAGAACAGGGGGTGGGGATCTCGGCTGGAGGTTGTCACCAAAGAAGCCACACAAGCCCCCTGCATTCAGCCTCTGATCAAAGGAGCCGAGAATCGACTCCTGCTCTCACTTCCAGATCCTGACCACTTGACCCCACAACCCCTCCCCCCACTGTACCGCATTACAACACCGGAGGCAAAACTCAGGTATTCAGAATAGAGTCTGGAGAACCGATCAAGATGTTGATCGGTAAACAGATGACCAAAAAACTGGACCAGGTCTAAATAGAAACTGGAAAAATTTTGGGATCCAGTTCCAGTTTATTCATCACTTATATGAAAGTGAAACGGTAACCAGTGATGACGGTCCAGCTGTGATCATACCTAGACTGTTCCTTTGACTTATGGGATTGAGTTGTTAGCTCAATAACGTTGTAAGCTATCTGTGTCTTAGCATTTTGGATAAAGCTAACTTAAAATACATTTAAAGGTTAATCTTAGTCTTGTCAGTATTTCAAATGTTCAAAAGTGAAACTGTGGAACGAGATAAATATGACACGTTTATACTATGATAATAATGCATCATGTGTTTTATTTAGCGTAGTGAACTCGACCCATGGGAACCTGGGACAGTAGTTACAGGACCAGGTACGTTTAATACTAGAATAGCAAACTTGAAAATTAAAAACAGAAGATTTGATACTTAAGTTAAAGCATTTCTTAAGGGACAAGGATCGTTTGTATAAGGACAATGAAATTCCAACTGAATCAAGGTTTAGGACGTAAGTAAAGTCGTTCAAACATGGACATTTAACAAGAATGACTGTGGTTTTGATTCATAGATTGAGACTATCGGTCGGCAGAAAGATAAGACATTTTAAACATTTGGTATCAAATATTAGGATGATATATGCAGCACAATAATCAAAAATCTTGGAACTTTAATCTTCAAACAACAGCAGGGAGGCGAAGGCAGTAGGGTCATTTCTATGATATACTTGAGGGAGGTTGAAAGAGAAGAAAAAAATCATATGCTAATCCAAGCTTTCATTTGTACTCTTTTATATGAAAATGAGTAGAAGAATATGATATTCTGTCAAAACACGAGCTTGGGGACACAAAAACCCCATTCCCCGGGTGGAGACCTATCTGGCAAAGGGAGAGAAAAACAAGCCTTACTGGAAAGTGAGGGAGTGAGACTTGTCCATTCATCTTTACACTCCGGTGCATCTCTCGTTGTTGCTGCTTCTTTGTGCCCATCTTGTATGGTGGAATTCCATCTCTAATGGAAACAAACAAAACCGAGATCTTTATGAAAATTATTGAGGAACATGGTTGTCTAAATATGGCGTTGGGTTTTTTTTATACTTGAAACACTAGAAGGAAGAAATGCTGAATCCATTGGGACGCAATATGCAATCCTATTGTTGTCTAAAAGCTCACATGTTGGTATAAACCACAGATCCATTTACCGATGCCTGTACTCCAGGTAATTTAGTTTCTCTTATTGCATTAGCTTCTTAAATACCCGAATGGGACCCCAGGGGCCACATTTCACAAGCCAATGACAACCTAAGCACACTCCCCTACTAAGAGTGCCAACAAAGGAAGCAAACTACTGAACCGATCTTAACACATGTTTAAGATAATTCACTTTTTACACTAAACCAAAAGCTTTGCTGTATCTAATCTGTGAGCCTTTAAGTATTTCAGCTGCAATTTTAAAAACACTCAAAGATACTATCAGGAAACACGAGACTCATTTTCTAGTCTCAAAAATATTCAGTCACTCAGGTCATAATGACAGTGATTAGCTGTTTATACATTAAAGATTTTCGGTGCTCATCTCATCCTAAACTAAGCATTCTTTTGGCCGGATACTTCCTAACCAGTCGCTTTTTCCATCTCTGAGAGTCTGAACTATCTCGAATTTTAATACTGTCTTTGAAATCTCACTCTCATGCACATATGTGCTCGCCATCTTCATTTGGCAACACCATCGAGCTACTTCTCAGATCTTATCAACATCAAAAGCTTGGTTTGTAAGCTAAGGTAATGTTTGAAGTTGGCACCTCTGCACTCCCTGGAGTCCAAGTAAAGCCATAAATAAGATATAAGCTCATAAAAAGAATGGGACTTGAAATTACACCCACCAACCAACTACATTTAAGTTCTTTGACTTGATCTTGAACTAAGATGCAAATCTGTCTAAAGTCTGAAAACTAAAAGCTGAGAAATAATAGATTCAAGGACAATGAATGCTTATTTATGTATAGTCAATAATTTCATAAAGCTCAGGACTGAGTAAATCTAGAATAATCGATGTATTTTGGTTTATTGCTTTAAAGCCAAGGTCACCAACGTGGAAATCATTTACATGATCAGCATCTTCACATAGATGAATATCATAATCTATATTAATATCATAATCATTATTAATAGTTACATGTAATTAAAGATTATAAATGTGTGATTTCACAAGTGTGTATCAAACTGGAAGTCCTTCGCATTCGTTGGTACCCAAGAAGTAGCTCTCAGTTTCAAAAAGGTTGGTGACCCCTGCTTTAGAGAGTCTCAATGTTTCGATGTAGAAGCACAAACAGAAACAATTTCAAATCAGACTATTCTACCATTCTAACAAATTATAAACAAGATATATAACTTCATAGAGTTCAAGTAAAGACATTACATTGAGGTACTAACTGCTAAAGCTAACCGTACGATGTCCGTACGAAAGTTCGTCCTTCACAGTCACAGTAAACAAAACAACACATTCATATGACTGACACCTAGCAAGTTCAATGTTAGCCAGTTTCTATTTCCGTATAAACAACTGATTTATGATTAATAATGAGTAAATATTTTGTTCATCCCAACTATGGCTAGATGGCTTTTATTGTCATACTAAAGTAGTTTTAAAATCGAATTGTGTGTAAACAGCACAAACAAACTGTTCCTAAGATAAAGCAACCCCAAAAGCAAGTTAACTGTTAGCCATTTTAGCATGACTACGAGAAGAATTCCTGCGATCAAAAGTCTACGGCTAAGACACCAGTAAATGCCAACTATTGTGCTATAGTTATCATGTTAATTAGCAGCTAGTTGTTTGTAGCTCCTGATACCTCAATTTGGGAACCACCCAAAGGGATCTATAAAGTTTTTTCTCTCTCTCTCTCTCTCTCTCTCTCTCTCTCTCTCTCTCTCTCTCTCTCTCTCTCTCTCTCTCTCTCTCTC
>JAOUQU010000010.1:684302-699312 GCA_028566735.1 Ammoglanis amapaensis
AATTGTCCAGTAGTCACACACATGATCCCTGTAGAAATACGGGGTTGGGGAAAGACCTGGCAACCTACCCTGTAAAAAGTAATTGCCGAGATACTCTGGGATCGGTAACGGTCCACGGAGTGACCCAGGTTCGAGTTCGACTGTAAGGGTAAAATCATCATCATCATAATAGATAGAATACAAGACGAGTGCAACCAGGTCCGGCAGATACCGAGTATAACATCTACAAATCGTCGTTCTTTAGAAACTATAACTACAGCCAGTGTCAAACTTTTCAATAGAAGATTTGTAGTATTAAGGATCATGATCGAGAACTCCTTCTGCAAAAGACTTTTATTTATTTTTACATTTTCAGCATTTAGCAAGAGCCTATGATATTATACTGTCTAAGCAAATGAGCATTAAGGGTCTTGCTCAAGAGTCTAACAATGGCAGCTTGGCAGTGGTGTGACTCGAACCCTAACCGCTAGTCTAGTGTGCACTTTAAATGTTAGCTAGATTTGACTCTGTGCTGATTCTAAGTGACTTTTTCTCTCTGAAAAATCCATCTAAAATCAAGAGGGTCACTTGGGTCCTGCTTTGCCTTTGTTTAGTTAATTGCTTGACTGTATCGTTCAGTACACCTGTCTGAAAACATCTGCACTCATTACACTTTTCGTCTCATTTAGCGACACGCAGCAACCACTTCCTCTTGTTATGCTGTCTACACCCCCACCTCAGTGTTTGGTTTGGGTAAAAAGCTTCTTGTATTCAACTAGTTCAAACCACTAGTCCAGCCCTCCCTTATTCTCTCCCTCTTTTTTTGTCTTTCTCTCTCCTGCTGTGCTGCATTCCTCCTTCGCTGGCACAGCGAGGGGAGGAGAGAGACCCGGTCCGGACCCGAGTTTTATGAGAAATGCCTACTGCGTGTGAAAACAGATAAAGATCCAGGCATGAAGAAAGAAAAAAAAGGTAAAGAGAGGGGAAAAAAAGAAGGGCACAGCATGACTAAATCCCCAAAACTGGGCAGAGACCGACCTGACCTCCTACTCTTTCAACTCCTGTGGGTACACGGTCTTTCTCTTTTCTTTTATTATCGGCTCGCTATTCCTGTCCTGTCCACTTCTCTCTCATTTCTTTATGAGAAAGATGTTTTAGGAAAAAAAATCCCTGCAAAAAAGACAAAGACATTTTGTCCAAAATTTGCACAGATTCTGATATCGGGGGTTCTGAGCACAACTCGGGCTTTTTAGAAGAAGCAGAAAGGGTCTGGGGGGCAAAATTAGTTCCACATGTGTCAGATAAAAATGCCGTCACACAGAGAGTTGGCGCAGGCCGTGGGGAACGAAGAGGTGCCCCCCTGTTCAACCCCTCCCCTCCTTTCCCATCCCGGGTGAAAACACCAGCAGGAAGAAGCAGAGATGCCCTCATGTCAGAGACACCCCCCTATCCTTTTCATAACAGCGGCTGGACACTTTGTCTCCTCTGAGACGCACACACAAAGTTTGGAAGCATTTGGTCATGCTTCTTGCTTAAAACCTTTTCATCGGCCCACTTTTTAAAATCCAAAAAAGAGACCGTCCCGTTTTCTGTTTACTCCAGTGATCTGTCTTTAAGACACAACAAAGGACTTGAAGGGAAAGAAAAACTTCAAGTGCATTGCACAGTAATTGTTTCCAGATGTCTCACTCTTTATTGTGTGGATGTACTAAGACCGGTTTTGGTCAGTGCTATTAAACCCAGGCTTTGATTGAAAATGCAGGGGGAAATAAAAGCAACAACATTTTTTTTCCAAGGAAAAAATTTGGGTCTGAGTCGGTGCAGCTGCGAGACAGATTTTGGAAACGACTGCGGAACAGAACACAAAGCCTTTCTTCAACACGGCTTATCTTTCATCTTGGACCAAAAACAAAAATATCTCCTCCTGCAGCTCAAGAGCGAGACAAGATGTATGTGTGTGTGTTGGGGAGGGGGTATGGTTGAATAAATTTGGCAATACTAACTGATTGCTAACTTCCATGAGTTCCATCACAGGTTATCCATTCGTCCAGTTAGAATATGTTTACGTTATGTTGTTGGTTTTTTGTCCATTGCTTTATTCCCTGAGAAGAAAACACTGATCTGGTCTTGCTAGCATTTTAATTGGGAGTGGAGAACTTTTGGACTCCTGAGGAAGGCAGTGTGATATTAGAAAACTGTAACAGAGTTCTATGAAACCAGGAGTAACCACGATGGGTAGTAGGCTTCATTGGAAATTTTAAAGTGCAAAGTAGGTTAGAAAGCAGCAACAGGCATGACTTAGTTCTAAGGAGATGCTAACATTAGTAAAAAATTTAAGATCTGGACTAGTAATCGGTTGGTTGCCGCTTCAAGCCCCACTACTGCCAAGTTACCAGTGTTGAGTTACTGAGCAAAGCCCTTTACTCTCAGTTGTTCGAAATGACGTTCAATCATAACTGCATAAAGTAGTTTTGGATCAAAGTTAAAGCTGTTAAATGCTAAAAAGAGAAAAGTAATGTAACTATTAAAACTTATTGTACTTTTATTATGCAATACCATACTTCTGTTGAAGGTTCAATACCTGCAGTTGGCGGTACGTAGCGTGACAGTGGCACGTAAAGTCTCCGCAGAGAGTCCAACTACAGCCGCCAGAGCTTTGGCTTTCAGTTCACCACAGCTCCACTCCTTATCCTCGATCAGTGGAGGCAAGTAGCCACATACCAGTTCTAAGCTAGCCAAGCCATTGTGGGCATGGCCATGTCCAGCACACGCAGCATTTTCACCACCAGAGCGTGCGTATTCCAGGTAGATGTCTGAAGTGAGGAACGCACGGTAAGTGCTTTCCTCCAGTGCGGCCTCGATCTCGGTCTGAGCCTGGTCAAACATGCGCAGTTCTATCCTCTGCTTCTTGATGCTCTCACGGATGTGTGCTCGCGTGGGTGCCCGCAGGTGCTCGGCCACCACACCTCGTGCCTCTACGTAACGCTTGTAAATGGCCCGTGCCACACGCCGCGTCTTGGCATCCTGCAGGTCCATCTGACGAAAGCCATTACACGCAAACCAGAAGTCTAGAGCATCTTCACACCGCTCACGCTCCAGGAAAGTGCGAAAGAGGTGAGCACCATCCCGGTCGGCAAGCAGAGAGCGCAGGGATTTGGTCCATCGTGCAAGAGGTGAGTCTGGAGTTGCCTGTCCCTCTGGCTCACCCAGTCCATCTTCGTTCCTCCGGGCTGCCCGGGGCGTCACGGCTTTTACCAGTTTAGGTTTGATGTTCTCTCGTCGTGAGACCTCGTCCTCGCCTTCTTCTCCTGGAACAGGTGGACGAGGCGCATCTTCGCGAAAGCTGGCGCTGCCCATAGGCTCGGTGAGCATGCGGCTCATGGCTGCGTTTTTCTCCACGTCCACCGGGGGTCAATGCTCGATTATCGCCGGGTGGTGACGCCGTAAGCCTCTCTAAATACAAGAAGAGTCTGGTTTTTATCAAAAACTCACGTTCGATACAAATTATAAATTAGACTGTAAAATGGAATTGTATATAAAATTTAAGTTAGATCAAATTTAAGCTGTCAACTATTATTCTTACATCTATAACCCATTTACTTCTGAGGTTACAATTCTTAAGAGCCATATGTTACCAAAATGGCCCTGGACTGAATGTCTTAAATACCTATCAGTGACCATAAACCAGAGTTTTAACTGAGGTGCAAACTTAAATACAGCTGGTATAACTAATAATGAATGAAGAAACAAATTTCACTCTTATAAAACTAAAGAATGTTACTTTTAAACCCCTGGTTATTCACAAAAAAATTGGTTTAGTTGTAAGACCATTTAAGAAAATATATCGATATGTAGTAGTGCAGTTGTAACTTTGTGACAGTAAGTGGAAACTGTTGGTCCCTTGAGCAAGGACAAGCAAGAATTATAAATCTAGTATCTCAATAGTGAAAAGTATCCATAATTATAATTGCGTCTCAATGAGGTTATATCAGCTTTATTAACGTTGTGGTTATGTCACAGCTTTGCATTGTGTAAAACTTTATGTGAAACCAGATGTCAAATGAACCTGAAATATTTTGGCATCCGTACTGCTTACGGTTCTATTTAATATTTAATATAAGTAACACATACGGTGTTCATTTTTTAAACAGGCTTTACAAAATATTACAACAATTAACCCGTCCACATCAAATAAGTCTTTAGTTCTATAAATCACAATTGCATTAAACAGGAAAATCATGACTTTGTACACTTATAATAGGGACTCAAATACAACAGGGTTTGAATTAGTTAGTTAATATTAACCTAATAATAATGAAACATACATTAATATTGTATGTTTCTATACATACACGTTATATACATGTAATACTGTAGTAAATCCGTTTATAATACACATAGTACATATAATACACACAAATAGTGTAGATGTGTCACTTATAACATGTTCTTTAATCTTTAAAAGTTACACTAAAGTGGTTTAGATCTATTTATTTATGAGTCTTAGTAAACAATATTCTACATTTATTTATAGTAAAAAGAAAACAATATAAAATTACTTTACCATATTTCTGAATGGTTGGAACTGAAGAAATTCTTGACGATAAAAGCGGCGTCCCGGGTTTAAATAGAAACGATCCAATAATCCCAAACTCGGATCTAACGTGGTGTGTCCGAATAATCCAGAAAAGATCCGATGCAGTCGGTATAAACGGTAAATCCGTGTGAAACTGATGAATGAATGAAGTGCAGAAACGATCAGCGCGTCCACGGTCACAGAACCGCCTCGCTCGCGCTCCATTCACCTACTGCACCGATCCAGCGCGCGCGCAAGATCCTCCTCTCACCCACCAGAGGGGTATCAGAATATCAAAGAGTTACTACACACACACACACACACACACACACACACACACACACACACACACACACACACACACACACACACACACACACATTCCACACTCTCCACGGTCAGCGTGAAAAAGAAACCAGGGTTGCCAGATTCGCTTCATTTCCGATTACAACTACAAGAGACCCCGGCCAGGTCTTTATTAATACTTACTTGCGTTGCACTTTGGTTTATATTTGTGACTTCTTTCTAAATAAAGTCTTTTAAAGTCGTTAAGAGTTAAACCGGATCACTATTGGTGCTCGTTTTCGTCTAAACAACGTTACATCAAGTGTAAAGTCACACGAACGCAGAAAAGAACTGAGTTGACAGTGAAATGTCGGTGGTATTTAAGAATATTTACCAACGACAATAAGGACATGTCAAAATGCTCATTATTTAAATGACAATGAAATACAAAAGTTGGTAAAAAGTATAAAGTTAAGTGTGTATGGTTTAATTTGAGAGATGAATGATCTGGCAACCCTTGGGTTTATTAAATAGATGAGGCCGGTCTATTTCAAAGCGTGAAAACTCTTACAAAGACCTTTTGATAAAAGCACCGTTCAAAATCAACTGCACTGTGGGTCAGTCAACAGTTTACCGTTAGGTGGCGCCATATAGGGATGAACCTTTTTACTATTGTTCATTATATACACCATTGTGTGCTTCTGGGCACTTGTGCTGTAGCATAAATAACGTATTATTTCAATATTCATATACATATATACTATTTACAACACTTTAGGAACAACAACAATAACAAAGGAAGGGTGCTTTTCTGTTCCAACATTATAGTGCTTCTAAATGAAATCTGAAATAAAGTTGTAATTGGACAATAACAACAATTAATCAAACTATCTCGAGGTTCCTATGTGGTTCATTACATGCAGAAAATATTGTTGATTAATAATTAAAATTAAAACCATGTGTATTGAATTATGAATTATGTGTAAATACAGCAAATGTTATTGCCGTTGGAAATATCACAAGTGTAAAGTAGTGAATAAATCACTAATGTTAAAATTGTGATCTACGGGTATTTGTTCCACTACTAATTAAAACAATATAATCCTTTATTAATCATATTTTTGTACGTTTCTATATATTTTTTTACTATTAACAATAAGAATAATTGTCATTATTAACATAGATTATTAACACAGACAATATTTTAAATTTAATCTTAAATATCTTGGTCATGTAGTGCAGTTTATTTAAAGCACAAAGTTATTGGATGAGTAATAAAGCATGTGACCAGTAAAAAGCAACATTCCTGGGTTTGATAGTACAACCTCTTTGGTTTTGAAGTCTGTCACTGTTAGTAATCTCCTGCAGGCAATTTAAAAATAAGCTTTGCTACGAGGCTTTAACTAAGAGCACTTCAAAGCACGTCACACCTTCTCCCAGATCTTGGAACAACCACGTCCTATAATTCTACAATTTTATTAGCCAATACAGTCTATAAAGTAATAACATAAGTGTGGATCACCCTGAAACATTCAACACTCAGATGCTTGAGCTGTTAGCTGCCGGCACTTTTCAAGTGGGTGGTAGAATTAGTAAAATTCTAAAGTTTTTTACAAGCTTATCAAGGATTCAGAAAAGACATGAAGGCTTTTTCCTTTATAACGTGATAAGAAGTGAAAAAGTGTCTTAGCATCATAGTATCCATGACCACATTTAAGTAACAAAAAGCACCAGGTATAAAAGTGATTGAATGATGATCTAGTTGTATTGAAGTGGGCTTGAGAACCGGGTGGAGAGGTATTAAAGTGATCAATTATTAATAAAATCATTTTATTATGGCACTGGCCTTTTGTTAGCCATTTAAAGCTATATTCTTTTAAATCACTCAGGTAGGTTAGTGTATATTTTTGTTATAATAACAGCAACAATAATTGTCATAATATTAGTTTGGTAAAATGTTCCAGTATTTAAATAAACAATAGTCTAGAAACCTCATTTAATAATGTGTGCATTGAAGAATTTGTTATAAGGTTATTAAATCAGGGAGACACCACTGGACCTGTCCATTTAATAGCTGTCTTAAAAATGAGAGTGTTAAAATTCAAAAAGTTTGTTCTTAAAGGTTATAATGTGGATTACTTACTCTAATATCGTTAAAAAGAGAGAGGCAGGGCGAGAAAGAGAGATAAAGGCAAAGAGAAAAGAGAGAGGGGCACTTCTTACCCCATGCTACTTCAAAGCCTATATTGTTCCTTTGATGTTCAACACAAGGTCTGTGCTATATTTAAATACTCAAATTTACACCAAATCTGCCTGATAACATGATCCACACCATAGAAGCGTTGAGAATATTATAGAATTTACATCAGCTGAACCAGAATTATGCAGTTACATTTAAATCTATATTGAATAACCTACGTAAAAGTAGCATTCTTACGATTCCTCAAAAAAAAGACAGCAAGTCGTACAATTTTAGTTCACAAAGTAACAAATTTGCTTAACACACCAGTCCAAAAGCAAAAGAAACATTTCCTTCACTCCTGAATTTGTCTTTCATATTAAAAGTTTACAGAAAAAAAACTTCCAGATGAAGTAGTAAAGTTTTTACTTCAAGAATCAATGGTTTTATTTTATAACAACACCTAATCCAAATGTTATAACTCAACATTTTCATTCCAGGACGACAAGTAGCCAATTTCAAATCATTCAACTTCTATTGTAGCACCAGTGTCCACATTTAAAGTAAAAAAGTAGTTTAGTTGTTTATTCATTGAATGGCTGACATGGACAGTCCATTTTCATTATATTATTAGCTGTTTCTGGTTTTATAATATTGGATCTTTGTAGAGAAGTTGAGTTGCCAGTAGATTGAAGACTTGGGCTGGGTGGGGGCTTAGTGTTTTACTTTGACCATGTGTTACAGTCAGGGTTTCAACTGGAGCTTATCACTTATTCCACATAAAATTGTTACAATTTCTGTACGATTTTCGTAACAAAGCTGATTTTATTATTTTCAGCAATTTGGGTTATAACATAACAGTTTTCGAATCAGCTGAATGATAAAATTCCCATTGGAGATGTAATCGGAAGGTTGCCGTTTTGATTCCTAGAGTCTACAGGTCACAACTGAAGTGCCTTGTGTTTCAGTAACTTACTTGATTGCTTTTGACCATCCAAATAACATAAAGGAAATTCTTAATTTCATCATTAACTTTAACAAAGAGATTACTGTTCCAGAGATTATTGTATATGGGATCAGTCAAACTATTAAAGTTATTGTATGTTCTCTGAGACTTTTGAATACTGATAATTTAATAGGGCTACAATAGTTTAATGACATTATAAAACTTTCTACACCAGGGACTTTCCATGAGGCGACCCTTCTATTTATTAATAATATGCATAAAAAGTCTCAATTCTATTCTAATAAAATCATTTTTATCAAAACTAAAATAGTCTATTCTATACTTAAATCTGTTCATGATGACATTAGATGTGATCTGGTTTCAGAGGGCGCTTTAAAAGACGTTTGTAACCTAGTGGGTAAGCCTAGAGCTATCGATCACAAGGTTGAGGGTTCAAATCAAGGCTCTGCCATGCAGGCATGGTTAGGCCCTTGGGCTAATCCCTTTACTCTTCGTTCCAGGTATTCAGTAGGTCACTGTGCACCCTGCCCCCAAGGTTCCAAATGAATAATTTGAAAAAAATTTACAGTATTTATGTTGTTGTCCTTGACATGTGTACACACTAACACACAAAGTGTGGACACTTTCTCGGTCACTGCTTTTTATTTATAATATTGTAGATCAATACCAAAGACATTCAAACTATGAAGCACGAAATATGAAATGATGCAGTAAACAATAAATTGTTAAACAAACCAGAATGTTTTTTTTTTTTTTAGATTCTTCAAAGTAGCCCTTTTTGCTTTGATGACAGCTTTGTACATTGTACTTTGTACATTGAATAAGAAGGTGTGTCCAAGCTGTCAACAGGTACTGCATGTATAAAGACAAATAAAGTCAATCTTCTTAAAATGGTCAATTAACCAATGGTTGTAAACACTGTTCAGCTCTACCAAGTTAATAAGCTGTAAAACTTAAACCAACACTAATTTATGAACAATCTGAAATGTGTATTTTAATGGTAGTCCGTTTATTCAGACTGCCATGACAAGTCCCTTTATACAGTAGGCCAGCATGTATTTTTGACATCAGCTGTAAAAGTTAAATCAACACACTGAGCTCTCTCAAGCAGTGAATGAAGCCGTTGACTATAAAGAAAGCGAGTTTCTAACCCATGAACATGCACCTGTTGGCCATTTCATGGCAGCAGTGTGAAAAGCAGGGCAGTCAAGCACTACGGACAGTCGTTCTTTCTTTTCTTTTTTTTGATGTTGACCTGTTTCTGACCCCTCTGTAGTGGCCCCGGCCATTTTCACAAGGGGACCCCAAATGTTTGAAAAGCCTGGGACAGGAGGTGAGAAGTCACTATAGAGCAACAATAAAACAAGGTTACTCAGGGGCTAATCTGAGCCTTGTGCAACAGAACAAATAAAATGCATCTGAACTCATTCCAGCAAGCAATTCAAGCAATTATTCATAAGATTTTACCAATATTTATTGTCTTGAGGCACATGTATGTGTTTGTGTGGGCTGCGCGCATGACTGGAATCGACTCAGGCGTTTTAGTACTTTGCTATATGTTTGAACTATGATTAGACATTAGTATCATCATTTGGAATGATCATTTTAAAAGAATGCTCATTTAACTTTTTTTTAAAAGTTACACATGCATGAACACATGAAGAACTTAAAGAATGTCTATCCTACATCAATTTGCTATGAGTGTATAAAATAAATTATACAATTCCACAACTGTGTTTTGAGTTCATAGTTGAAAATGTGTCAACTGGCAACCGGGTTATGGGTGACCGGGGCTCGTTGATGCTTATGGGGATTGAAGGCTAGCCTGTGTGGATTGATCCAACTCAAATTGGTGAAGAAGTTAATGCTGGTAGAGACAAAAAGATGTCAGAATACAGAATAAAATTGTGTAGATGTTAGGCAGCAATATTTTGATGATTGTTATGTCTAGTAGCAGAAAGCAGAAAGAGAATTCACACTATGTGAAATATTAACATTTATATACATTGATCAGAGGGATGAATTACAACCAGGTCATCAGAACACTTACAATGTTGCCGTAACCCTTTATTCATGCATAACTTTACAAGTATGATCATAATAATTACAGTAATTGTGTACAATAAACTTCAAGTATTACAATTTCCTGCGATGATGTTGCTTTTTCTTGTAAAAAGAAAACAAAGAAAAGCTTATGTGGGTAATGATGGTCTATCCTTTGAGGTTCTATGTTAGAGGTCAGAAGGTTGCCAGTTCAAGCTTCACTACCACCAAGTTGCCACTATTGCTATAACTGTTATAACTGTAAGTCGCTTGGGATAAAAGCGTCGGCTGAGAATGAAAGTTGAATAAAATAAAACAAGTGATGGTTGAAACAACACAAGTCTATATTTTGTCTAAAAAGAAATATAATATTATTGAAATATATTGGAATTAGGTACCAGTTTAAGTCGGCTTGTAAACACAGTTGTGTCTATGCAAATGTAGGTACTATGATGCAAAAATATCAAAGAGTAATTATCATGATTCAACCAAATACTAACCGTAAGAACCTAACAACATGAACATATGAGGGCAATTTTATTTAAAGTAATATATTTTATAGCCTCTGGCCAGGTGGGTGTAGTCTGTGTCCTTCTGTAAACTGCTACTGACAGTTACCTCAATGGAAAATGCAGCATTATTACTAGTTTAAATAATGACTCAATTATGGATCATGAAAGTCCAGATGCTTTTCCAGCAGCACCATAAATGTTGTGAGCAAGAAACCAGGTCCAGCATTCCCTGATCGTTTAAAATGAGATGTTAACTGGATGAAAAAAGCAAGCCACTTTCAAAGGCAGGTGAAATTGGGGCTGGGATGGGTACATGAAAGGTGATGAAGTTTTGTAGGATGTCGTCTGGGGAAAGGATGAGCATCCTGCTTTGAACCGAGCCTGTGATCAGTCGCCTCCCTCAATTAGTGTATTGTCCACTTGTACTTTCAGCCTGGGGGTTAAACTGCTGGTGCAAGGCTTTGAAGTGCTTATCTTTTCATCTGCAGTAGGATGGAGGGCAACAATAAAAAAAAACATCAACACTGAAGACTAGGGAAAATAAGACCAATGAAAGAAATATAAATAAATATATTATTGTGTGTAGGAAATGTTTTTACCATCACAGTGTCTATGTAGGACCTGCTTTTGATCATTTGGGTCTGTGATGATACACTTGACCTGTCGATTTAGTTGTTAGTTAGACTAACAGTAGTTAGTTAAACTAACAACTCACCAATCAACATTCTCAGCTCAGAGTTACCAAATAGCCAAAAGTACAAATAATCACAATTTAAAAAGTGTACCGCTTTTATATGACTTATAGGACAGTTTTAGAAGTGCTGCAATTAAGAGTTACGTGTTACCATCATACGCACAAATGACCCTACTCCCAAACCAAATCAATAGTTGGACACAATTTAAAAGTTTTTAAAGAGTGTGAGTGAGGAAGATAGATAAACCGGAACTTAATATAAGATCAGAATGGAGAAATGAAGCAGAGAAGAGAGAACAGTAAAGAGATAGGTAAGAGCTGTGCTGTCAGCACAATCGAATGCTTTTGGAGTAGCAGCAGTAGGCGAATATACAATTAAAGTGTGGCTTTAAGACTGGCTTTGAAGTCGGACATGCTTCCTAACGCTCTTACAGTCGCAAAAAGAAGCCATTCATCCTGGTGTTCTGCCCTGTTAATGGGATAGACTTAAAAGGACCAATTTAAAGAAAATAAGCAAAATAAACTTGAATTCTGACACCAGATCTGTGGTGGGTGAGACGGGGTAATGGTAAATTCATAAGCGTTAAAGACAAACATGATTTTCTGTTGGAAGTTGGTGATGCGTGGTGGTAGTGGTAATAGTGGCTGTATTAGACTGTGTCTGCGTTAGACTTCACCGTTTAATTTTAATGATGATAATCATGTTTTGTGGTTGCTTCAAAGTTTCGTAATGTACTTTTAATGTTCCTGTTTGATCTTCAACTTGGTGTAAGAAAACATGTCGTAGACGATTAGACACGCCAAGTGAGGACCAGAAATCATTAAAGATTAAAAATTGCTGCGTGTAGTAAAGATGTTCAGGCGAGATAGTTTCTAAGTGGGTAGTAATGGGTTAGATCCCCAGGTGGCGTGGTCTTTTAACTTCTCTTAACTAATTTTTTCTATTATACTAACTTCTCTTAACTAATCTTCTCCATTTTAACTAGTCTTCTGTGTCACACTAACTTCTCTATCTTAACTAATCTTCTGTAAAATACTAATTTGTCTTAACCAGTCTTCTATATTATACTATCTTCTCTATCTTAACTAATCTTCTCTATCACAATAACTTCTCTATTTTAACTAATTTTCACTAACAACTTAACTAAGAACACATTTCAATGCTACTGATCAGAATTTCCTGGAATCACCAGGTGCAATGCAGAAGCCAACTGGCCCGGTCACCTAAGAAAGATCCTCCGTCCTTGTTAAGGACTCAAGATTTGATCCAGTAATTTTTCGAATGTTTTTTCACGATCTTATCAGCCACTGCACGCTTAACTGAGGTTTGTCAGTCTGTCGGCCTTGTTTTTTCTTTGTTTGTTGTTTTGTAACGAGACAATGCCTTTTCTTAAAAGTGAAAAGTACATTTAAACTTGGAGACAATCCATTATGAAATCGAAGCTTTATGAAGAGATGGAATCAAAGCTGCAACAATAAAGTGTACACAAACTATACTATAGCTACACATTGTGTTTAGATATAGTAGATTTCAGAATTCTTTCAGAATTTGTTTGTCTGGCTTGTACTAGATTGACACCATGAGCCGGATTCCTTGTGTGTGCTCGAAAAATTGGCCAATAAACCTGATTCTGATTCTCTTAGTGTTTCAGGATCTGTCTACGGTCTCAACACAACCCTGACCAGGCTATCGTGTAGGTAGATAAATAGATGATTGCATTACGTTCTAAGACATCGTGTACACTGATAAACTAACAACATCTTTTCATTTCGAGAATTCCTAACACTACAGAGAGGTCTCTGACCTGGTTCTGACCACTTTGAGATCTGATTCGCCAGAGATTTTTCTCCCTTGTTTGAAAGAAACAGTGAGAGAAACACTTTGAGATTAGATGAATCGTGTGGTGAGATGTCAGGCATTTCACAAGCCGTGCAGAAGCACCAAGTTTTCAAACACTTCACAGAGCGAGACAGAGTTTAGAAAGAGAACAAAGCTCCTCACCAAGCTCTACGCTTTGAGCCAGCCTTGAAGACACCTTCCACAAACATATGCCCACTGAAATCAACAAGGAAAACAGTTCCTGATCTACACGCTCGCTCCACATGATTCTCTGCTACTTTAATCTCCAGAGGAAGCTGATCCCGAATGTGAAAGGCAGAAAATACAAATATGAATAAAATACAAAAACATAAATCATGATTTTCATCTCCTGGTTGTACTTCCATATTGTATAAACCTGATAAGTGTTAATATGTTAGTATCAGTGTCTTAAGTTTATAGATACAAGAAAGATGTGCAGCAGAAATACATTCGATTTGACTAAAGCCTAAAATTGACTTTAGTGCTTTAAAGCTTAAACTTACATTTTTGATGTAGTGTTTGTTATGGGTTTTGTTACATAGACCTGGTGGGATCGATTAATCACCAATTTAACATTTTACACAAAGTTATTGTTAGAAGCAGGTAAAATTTAAACATTTCAGCAAGTTTGATAAGGGGTAAATTAGATGACCGGCTCAGAGCATGTCCAAAACTGCAGCTCTTGAGTAGCGTTCCAGATCTGTCATAGTCACCATCTATTAAATGTGTCATAAGAACATAATTTTCAATCAAATCTATTTACGTAATGTTAAAAACCTTTGTTAACACTGCTACACTACCAATAATGACATGGCCTTGTGTTACAAATAATTTACCAATTAAATTTCATGCAAATTATAAATAATATATTGCAAAATCTGGTTTTGCACTTCTAGGGTGGTAAAGCAATTTCACTCGATTCACTTTAAAACAATGTATTGTACACAGTGTGTGTGTTTATTTTTATTATTATTTTATTATTACTTTTATTATTATTTTCGTATTTGTATTCGTATTTGTATGGTTGTATTACAAAGCTTTGGCAATACTAATGTTCATATTTGTAAAGCATCTTTGAGTGTGTGTGTGTGTGTGTGTGTGTGTGTGTGTGTGTGTGTGTGTGTGTTTAATGCTCAAGAAAGATGAAAGACAAGAGCTGTTTTTATTTATCACCTGATAAAGGTGACGTGGGTGTTGTATAGGTTGTATATCAAAGAACTGACATTACAGTGTTGATCCTTTAACACCTGGACTAATGAGTTTATACGGGTAGTGTAAACTGTTTGTGTGTGTGGTGTTGTATAGCGATCCACTACTACTTAAACGTTAAGGACATTTTCGAAGATTATTTAAAATTATGCATAAAATAAATGTACATGCTAGGTAAGGTCCCACAGTATTAGGATCAGGTTAAAGTGCACCCATTAAGCTGATTTAAAATGATAACATATATAAACACACTAGTTTTGGCTTATGTTATGCTTTCAGTATTCAGTATATTTTGAAATCACATGAACCCCTTTGGCTAGAAAACGTATCTCCTAACGCTCCATTCAGTGTATGGTGTGTATGTGTTCATGTGTGTATATAAATAATATCATAACAATTAATTTAAAACAAGTCTTTAAGTTTTTTAATCATATTTGGAAAAAAAGGAATTAATAATAGTAAATAATAGAAAATCTTACTGATTTAGCTGGTCACTGATTTTTAAAAACATCTATTGCAAGTTTCACCTTGACTACACTAATTATGGATTAGTAAAGAGATTCGATTACGGAATCAAATGTTTGTATTAGGGCTGTCCACAACCAAGGATTTTGTTGACCAGAGGTCGTCATTTACTCCAACTAATCGACTAATAGTCGACTAAAAATACCATTTTGACCGGGATACACATTTGTGAAGTTTTAC
>JAOUQU010000010.1:725175-748997 GCA_028566735.1 Ammoglanis amapaensis
ATTATAATTAATTATATAATTATTATTGTGACGTCACAAGTGTGTATCAAACTGGTCGCCCGCCGCATTAGTTGGTAACCCAAAAGTAGCCCTCAGCTTCAAAAAGGTTGGTGACCCCTGCTCTAGATAAAATACCAAAAATATTTGTAAAAATTAACATTAAATAGTAAACTTTACCTGCGACTCTGGTGCAAAAGTTCTGCCGGAAACCCTGGTCTTACTAGCTGCAGCTGAGAGACGAGGCCGTTACTCTGAGGAGAAGCAGAAGCAGCACGGCTTTTCTCCAGCAGGAAACCTGCCCTGGGCCTAGAATCCCCACCACTAATCTCCTAAATTAAAGTGAAAGATTACAAATTACTCAATTCATCTAAAACAATACAATTTGTAGAGTTGCGGCGTTAGTGCTGTTGTGAGAAGTTTAGCGTCTAGAAAACAGATTTGTATTACAACTGCACCACCAACATTAATTATTAATTAACAATTCAGGAGATCGATCGACTCACAACGATGATTTGAACATGCGCTCGAAAAAACACAATATGGGCAAAAGTATTGAGACACCAAATGTACGTTTTTGTTTCTGTTTGTGAATAATTAAATTCACAGTTGAAAGGAAGTTATATGCTTCCAACTTTGCAGAAACAGTTAAGAGAAGGTCCTTTCCCATTCTAGCCCAAAAAGGTCCCTCCCTAATATGTACGTAGTCAAATCGAACAGTTTCGTCTCGTGAAGCCTTTTCAGGAATTACATTAAAATACCACTTGTTTTTAAAATAGCACACAAGCAGGTGTCCAAATAGTTTTGACCTTATAGTGTACATGGAAATGAGGGTTCAATTTGTTAACTTACAACAAGACAAACAAAGTTTGCAGAGAAAAGCAAATACCAGACTTATCAGACAAAGCACTGCTATAAGGGACTAGAGAACATGCAAACAGTGCCGGTCTATTAAAACGACTCAGGCAGACAGAAACCATGCAGCAGCAGCAAACAGGAAGAGGATGGTCCTTTTGGGAGCTGTAAGAACGCACGCACACAGGACTGGCTAAAAAGCAAGCAGGGTTAACGAACAATTAACCCAGACACACATTTTCCACATTCTCGAATGTCAAACACTGACCGCTGGTGGGTTCACCGTCGGCACTTAGCTTTAGTGTAATAGTCTGATCTATATTTATTAATAACAATTAAAATAGATATGCATTTAAACAGAATTATTCTCGTTTCTTGATAACTTCTAAGGAATAGCTGAATGTCATATAGGAATGTGAATTTACAGATTACAATTACAGCTTTGGTAAATCTAAACAAACAAAAGTAGTACATTTGTAAAGTTATAAGACAGACAGTGGTCCAAGTCTTTTCTGTGTGTAGTTTATATGTTTCCTCCGGCTGCAATTAAAATATAAAAAAGTAATAAAAAAAACTGGTTCAAGCCCTATTAATTACTGTTTATATGCCTAGATAAAATACTGCATTAGTACAGCAAGTGTCTATTTTGACATCAAAAATGTAAATAAGGAAACAGTTATGTTTTGAAACAGAAAATGTTATGAAAGTTATATATTTTATCTTCTTTTATACTTCTAAATTGTAGTTTAAATTATGTTTACAATTATTGGTTTCAGGATAACCTATTTTTAGTTTGTTAACCGTAATTTCGAGTGTTCGGATGGAGTGGTTATAAAGCATTTTACTGCCGGTTGTACTGTGTATAGCTATGTATGTGACGAATAAACTTTGATTTGATTTGAGTTATTAATTTTTGGTTCTGCTTTATAATCTTCTCTATGGCATATAGTCAAAGTCGATCATTATTTACAAGTAGTCAATTTGTCTTGTTTGCTTTGTGGGTGACGTACCGATTCAGCAGTTTCAGTTTTTGTGTGTTAGAGAATGTAGAAATGATGGGTTCGGCGCTCAAACTCTGGAAAAAAAGCAGGTAGCGGGACGACGAAAACAGAGCGAGGCTGGGGTCACCGTTACACTGCTGACCTGTGAACAGGACTTCATCACTGGGCTGCAGGAAGAAGCATGTCCCCCTTTCCTGGGGCTGTAGGGTCTTTCTGGAACGTTCAGCCCTGCTTCCCTGCTGTTGTGCAAGGGCCGCGTCGCCCGCGTCGCCCTGGACCGACGCGGCGAGCGCGGCTTCTCCACGGGGACGAACAGAGAGGCGACAGAGGAGGAGGAGGAACAGACGGTGGGCTGCGAGCGCTCGTCTTCCTCCTCCTGCTGCGGCCCGTGAGGGGAAAACGAGACGGTGATACGGTTTCCCAGGACATCCTCGTTTTCCATGCGCTTGCATGCGCGCCCGGCGGCCTCGGCACTGGCGAAACGGAGCACGGCGATGCTGCCAGACACACCCAGCACTTTCCCGCCACAGTTATTGGACAGACGCTGAAGCCTGCTACTGATGGACTTGGCATCGCGGTGTGTGGGGAGGTTGTGCACAAAGAGGAGGTTGAGACAGGGCTGGGGAGCAAAGACAGAGGAGGCACTCTGGGTTTTCTGGGACTGCTCGACTTACTGGTGTTGTGAATTTTGGGTTCGGTTTTTGTAAGCATTTTGAACTTGAAACAAGCAAGAAATCTTTTTAAACCTCAATAATGTATACAGCCCACAACCTGAGTATTGCTCAACGCACTGGCAAAAGGAGCACAGATTGGTTTTAGCTTAGGGCATGGGTGCACTCCTGTATCAGTTTGTGATACTTGCAGCCATTGTTTAAGGCCAGTGCAGGCTTGAGGTTGAAGCTGATAATTAAAGTAGCGTGAAACACACATTTAAACATTTTATAACATTACAGAACATCAAGTTAAGGCTACAGTGTTTCACACGAGACCTAAATTGCTGACTTTAATACAGTTGATGTGTAGCCAAGTTGCGTACCTGCGTTTTGATGAGCATCCTGGCAGGCAGCTCCAAGACGAACTCCTCGAACGGGACATGGACATGTGCATGCTGCAGCAGAGCTTGTGATGCCTGGCTCTTGTGTACCAGGATGATTCGGAAACCATGTCGATGGCGCAAGTCACTTAGTTCACTGGCGAAGTTTACATCGGCTGCAAATGCAACATTAAAACCATAGTCCTTATACAGTTATAAATCATAATTTAAATCTAGCATTTTACTTTAATATGAGAACTAAACGCCACCATCTCACACACACGCAAACACTGGAATCCTTTAAAACACTGCCCATTTTATTTCACTGTGACCATATTTATATATTATTATGACGGCACTGTTGTTTTTGTAAAATGTGCATTAAATTCTGTATTTCTATCTTTGTTTTATTCAGGCACGTGCCATACCCTACCGCGAACAGCCATATAACTTTAACATGTTTGTAGTCCTTGTGGTCCAATATCTTCACTTATCATTTACATGTATGTCATTTTCTTCTATTTTTACTTATTGTATGTGTAAAGAACACAAAAACAAATACACAAAAGCAAGGCTCCTGGCGAAACAAAGCCCATATAACTTATGAAACTAGAGATATCGGTTATGGTGTCCGTAAACTTCTTGGGGTAATATTGAAACATTAAAAGATTAAACAAACGATTCAGGAAAACCATCAAATTGACTTCCATTCCATTGAAGTTTCTAATGTAAACTATAAATAACTTACAAGACACCACAATGACAGTAGCCGGAGCCGTGTGCGTTTCAGCGAAGCGCCGTAGACTCTGTCGGAGTTTGTCATCAGCAGCGTTCTTTGCCGTTGCGTTTATATGAGCAACGGTGACCTGTGTGAGGGTTAGGAAAAGACTGTCTTTAAAAAACTAAAAAAAAAACCCACAAAGTAATGCTTTACAATCTCCCAAAGAGTGTTTTATACCTGGCAGTTGTTCAGCTCCTGAATGACGGCCTTGTTTTCCTTGCTGATGTCACACACACAGATGAATTCAGCTTCGCGGTGACCTTGGAAAAAACGCTCCCGAAGCCTCTGAACCACTGTAGCGGCGGAGCGACCGCTGGGAACAGCACAGTTCTCTATATCCCAAAACACACCCACTGGGGGGAGAGACTCCTGCCCACCACTCTCACCATGACTGGAGCCTAAAAAGCACAAGCACAAACCAAATCTGTGCTGCATAATTCTACAAGGCAGACAGGAAGAACCCAGTTACTTTGAACCCACGCTGCTGTGCAGCACCTACTTTACAGAGTGATCCACTAATCTATGCCAAATTTAAATATATTTGGTTTTAACAGTCTTAAAAAAACAAGTTTCACTAGTAAACCTGCTAAACCTTTAGTGGTAACTCACCATATTTCTGGTTCACTTTCCCCACGCTGTTGGGGTGTAGAAGACTGTCGGTAGAGGATCCAGAAACTCCGCAGCCATTACACAACGATGCAGGAGCAGAGCATGGCTGAGGAGGTGGAATGTTCGGCCAAACCTTTTCGAAATCCCCAGTGCTCAAACCCTGTGCGGGCTAAACAGCAGAGATATTAAGCTGTGCATATTCTTGCAAATGCTAATTAATTCGAGTTGAACTAGTTCTAACGGCTACATCTGATTCCATTTTATGCATTCACTTGCTTTACGTAGCTTAAGTGATCATTTTTATTTACTATATAGAGAAATAGCTGCCTTTTTTAAAATGGTAAGAGAGATGTATTAATTTAAGCTTATTAATTAATAAAATGCTCAAAGACGCAACACTGGTAAACTAACTTGCTGCTCACTGAGGCTCTTTCTGGTCTCCTGTGAACCAATTGCAAATTTATAATCGGGGGGGCTATGTGGATACACAAAGTTACTCAACAAAAACAAGAAAAATCTTTTTCGACTTTTTTTTTTTTACGTCACCAATAAATCCATTTATGCATAGGTAATTGACGATCTGATGTTGCACCAGTACATCCATAAGAAGTAAAAGGCTACATCTAAATCAGAAATGCTAATGTTTTTGGCTAGTACAGACATAATGCTAAAAGCTGATGTATACTTCTGTGTCGACTCGACACACTTCAGTACGGTCAAGTCAAGGCAGTCATTGTAGTAGATTTTAGTTGATCAATATTGATCAACAAATGCTGTTAAATGTTGCATCAAAAAATATTGCAAACATCAAGGTACTGCCATATGCATAAATGTTGTTTATTTACAACACTGCACACATCTTAATTTTGTGGTTTGCGATTGTTATTCTTGAGGTCTGCGTCATTTCAATGCATAGTTAGACAATTTGGTAGGACGTGAGATAAAACAAAGGCAGTGCAGAGAGGGTTAGCAATGTGACTGTGGGGATTTGACACAGAAGTATAAATTAGCCTTAACATTCCCAACAAATCCTTTAAAAGCAAGGAAAACTGTGCAGATAGACTGCACCACCAACCTTTGGAAAACACTGGTGGCAGTAGTGTGCTCCCTTCAGACAGACCGCGCTGTGCTCAACACTGAGGTGTAAAGGGTTAGCGCAAAAGTGAGTAGAAAGCGTGTCACCAAGTGAATGGAAGTGCTCATCGCTACAGTGGCAGCAACCATGCATGGGTGCAGAGCCAGGAGCAAGTCTAGACTGTGCATAGCCCACAGAGATCGAAGAAAAGGAGCGCAGGGAGGCACAGCAAGAGGGGTGTGACCGAGTCGCCACGGGTTGCGAAGTGGCTACTGAGGTCATCGGGAAGCCAAAACTCTGTGGGGTCATGAGC
Organism: Ammoglanis amapaensis; assembly: GCA_028566735.1. Lineage (NCBI taxonomy): Eukaryota > Metazoa > Chordata > Actinopteri > Siluriformes > Trichomycteridae > Ammoglanis > Ammoglanis amapaensis. The sequence continues at coordinate 730,840 of JAOUQU010000010.1, forward strand.
TGTGCATTGGAAAAGTGAGGTGCAGGAACAGTGTTTACGTCGCTGCTGCTGCTGCTGCTAATGTTACATCCACCACCAAGTGTGTCACCAAAACTGTGAGTCCTAGCTTCGTAAGAGCCAGGGTGCTGCTGAGAGTGCAGAGTGCACTCGCAGCGAAAACATAAGCTTACTTTAGGGCTAACAGGCTGGGGTTGAGGAGGGGATTGTTTATGGGTTTGGGCGTCTGAAGAAGGGTGGCCAGGAGAGGATGCAGGGAGGGGAGCCAAAGCAAGAGGCTGATGAGGGGCGCTGTGAAGGGGTGGAGGGGGGACATCTTTTAGCTCCAACACTGGCTTACGGACATCCATGTAATTGTTCTAAGGACAGAAGACACAAAATAGTAAATATAAATAATTCTCAATTAATTCAGCAGGTACAAATATAAAACTTTACATTTAGAGCAAGACTTGTATAAAATATAATGGATAATTAAAGCTGCTTCTAATAGAAAGGTATCAGGATAGACCATGCATTACAGTTGCAGGACTGTTTTGGCACCAAAAGGGGGCCAATTAAATGTTAGAGGGGTGGTCATGATGTTCTACCTGATTAATTTGTATTTAAGCAGTAGATATTCTTTTATTTCTTTAACTGTTTAAAACGTTTGTCTGATTCCAAGTTGCTAGTTAACTTCTTCTGAAATTGAAGCTACAGCTCTGGCCAACCTTCTGTGAATCTCCATGTTTATCAAGATGCCTCGGCCAGCCACCGTTCCCTCCGTGGACAGTGTTAAATGAACACTGACCACACTACACAATAGCTGCAGTTTTGGAGATGTTCTGACCCAGTCGGCCAACCAAGTCCATTTTTGTTTTTAAAAACAGCTGTTTGTGCATCTTTTGCATCTACAGTGCGCGTCACAAATCTTGGGACCCCCAAAATAGCAAACCAATAAAGAGAATGAGGGGAAAATGTAATGTAATAAACAATTAGTCAAAGCACAGTAAAGGCTTGTGAACCATCTCCCACCAGTCAAGTAGGAAGTGAAACACATTCAACAAAAGAGAGTTGAATGTTGGGAGTATTTTATTTATTTATTTTTATTAAACTGGAATTTTAAAAACTGCGTTCCTGCGAGGGTTTGAAAGATTCCAGCACATAAAGATACAAAAGTAAAGAAAAGGGCAACACCACATATCAAAGGTGGAACATATTTCAAGTGTGAATCAAAAGAGTTCATCGAGCCATGAATTTTCCAGACAATTCAAGGTCCTTTACAAAAAACAATTCTTTTCAAAAATGTACATTTTATACATTTGTGTATCTAGAATGTATAAAAATACTTATAATAAAGTTTTTTTTAAACTTCTATTAAAGGACAGACCAAAATTAACTATTTTTTATGAGATTTGATAAATCATTCCAAAAAACGAGTGTGGAGTCTTAGATTGTATTGACGAACACAAAGTTCCCTCAAAAGTTGCTAACCACAAAACAAGGTCAGTCTGTAGATTTGCAAGTCATGCTTGAAACTGTTTTCTGACCAATGGAATGTGTTAGATTTAAAAGAAAAGAATCTGCAAACAGATTGCTCTTTCAACACATGGAAAGAATCTGTTTTTAAATATTAATAATAATATTATATTAACTTGGCTTGTGACATGTTTTACACTCAAGTAACATGACAGGAAAAGGTCATGCATTACACAAATCAAATTAAACACAGTTATGTATCATTTTGTAACTTTGTATATTCATACTGTCATTTATTAATTTCTAATATGTAATATTTCATTAAGTACTTGGTTTATCTAATCCATCATTTCAGTATCTTGAATCACACTGACTGCATGCGTTATTTTTACTGCAAAAAACACGTGTGTTGTGTTCATAAGAAATACTTTTACATTTTTAAATACTTATAAAATGCTGAACATTTTGCATAGTACAAATGTGTGTGTGAATTTAACCATCACATGAAGAGTGACATCGTTAAAAACACCCTACTGCTGCATCTTTGTTATTTAAAAATAGTAAGGATCCCGTTACACTTCTGAACGATGGCAATAAAGAATGTTTTAATGATTTCCATGGGTTCCTTGAGTAGTGCAAGGGATTGTATAAAACACCAGTATAACCAGCAACTCATAACACCAGAAAATAACAAGAAAAGTGTAACGGCTCATACGTCATTATTAAGTAAGTTATAGAAGTCATTTAACCAGTAACGAGACAAAGGTTTTGTAGTACTGAAACACTAAAGGGAATTCACTTTCAACTGTGATCAACCCACCTGATACTGCGTAGCTGAGGGGGGTTGCTGTAAGGAAGAGAAGCAGTCCGTAAGTTTCCAAAACCTGTTGTCTGGGCGATTGGGCAATGGATATGACCTTCCATTACAAACTTGCCTTTCCTTTCCCGATCCTTCCATCATACAACCTTCCCAAACATCTCACCACTGTTTCACCACTCTTCTGTCTCATGCTTGCTATCGGAAACGAGAAGATCAGGGTTACATAATTTATAAACAATTCCACCGCCACTACTTTACTGTTAATATACACTTCAAAAACAAGTCGTATTCTTGTAACGATAGTTGTTTATGCACCTATATGTCAATTTACTGAGTTTTGTGTTTACATTTTCGGCATTTTGTAAACGCCTTTATCCAAAGTGATCATTTTGAGCAATCGAAGGTTAAAATCTTTGCTCAGGAGCCCAACAATAGCAAAATAGTTACGGGGCTTAAACCGACAAGCTTCTGATCTCTAACCCAATACCAGGGTCGTGGATGGAGAGGAAACTGGTGCAATTTGAGAATGAGAACTGTACGACGTGGACAAGTTTTGCCTTTCTTTCACCTTACTTTGTTAGATTTCTGACATGGTTCTAACACACACATCAGTTGCTCAGCATCATGTACGAACACCTGCATTCAAAATAAAACACTAGAACTATAAAAGGAAAACGGTGGCGTTGACGTCACGAAAGAGAGAAAAAAAATCCTTTAGTGGGTCACCACACAGTAAAAAGACCTGGGTTCGATCATTGCTCAGGGACCTTTCTGTGTGAAGTTTGCATTTGCTCATGCCTGTATGGGTTTCCAACAGTCCAAAGACATGTTACCAAGTTCATTAGCGATGCTGAATAGCGTTGCAAAGCTGACCCTGAAATGTACTGCCAGTTCCAAGCCCAGGAGGGTTTCAAAAACATGATGCCAGAAATGTAGCACCATACTCCAACATGCAATGGTCCCAATAACGGATGACTGATAGACAGTAATTAAAATCTTGATTATAATTAACACTGTTGGGCCCTTGAGCAACGCCCTTTACTAACAAACGTCTACAAGTAGATTCACATAGAACTGTGATGGTAAAATCTGTTAAAAGCGAAGACACTTTCCTGTTTGCCTTTTTAAAAAGGTTTTTTTTAATCTTCCTGTTTTTGGTATAAAGTGTGACAAGAACTCAAGACTGGTTATAACGGCAAGTCTTCTGCTGTTGGGTGCTATTATCCGCTATAATGTGTAGTTATACAAAAGGAGAAGTACAGTTACATTAAGAACTTTCCACACCAGATGAAATTAAAACAACAAAACCGCTGTTTCAGAATGACTTAAGAACTCTACAACACTTCTTAACGCTTTTTCATATTTACTCTTTAAGTTGTACGTTTACCGAGTGTAACATATAAATACATGGAATTTAAAACTAAAAGTCAAAAGACATTTAAACAATATAAGGTGAACGAGAGGAATCAGAAAGTGTCGGTCACAATTACACGATATGATTACGTGCACCTGTGGGCTTTGTTTTTAGCTTTGTTAGCTAACTATTAGCAATACGACTCTGAATTTATCGTTAGCCAACAACACGTTTACGCGTCTTCTCTTTGTGCTCTTAACATGTCAAAGGTAAAAACAAACCCATGTTTATGTTAATAAATAATAATTTTGCATCTTTAGCGTCCGAAACAACCACCTACCTTCTTTCTATCTTCCCCCCATTTCTTTCTTCCTTTCTCGCTCGCGCTCTCTCTCTCTCTTTCTGGCGCGCGCTGCTCCTTTCAAAGTCTCCCTGGAAACCGAGGAGACTTTCTACCCTGCCATAAACAGGTCGGCAGCTGTCGTAAATCACACACGGTTCATGTATCAGCTCGATTAAACGAGAAAGTTTTGTTTTTTAGTTTGGAATTTGTATATGAAAGAGAATAAATGCGTGTTATTACTTTATTACAACATCACGTAGTCAAATGTTTAGGTAAAATCATTTGAAATGTAAAATTTTAAACAAATTCATGATTTCAGGAATGCAATGTTCCTCTAATTAAATGACTGGAACACAATCTTGACTTTTTCAATGTTTATTCATTTACTGTTGGTTTATAGTTGAGTTTTTATTTGGTGGTGAAAAAAATCTGTATTGTGCTACTTCCCTGATCATTATATAATGTCAGAGCAATTGAAGGTTAAAGGCTTTGCTTAAAGGCCTAGTAGTGCTGAGCTTATTGTATTCTCAATAATCCAAAAACATAAAGTTACACTTCTCAAACATCTACAGGTCCCGTTACCCTCCTAACGTGATGCTGTATTTTGTAAAAAACTAAAACCCAAACTGTCTGGATGGTCAATTGGTCAATGTGATTCAAGCACCATAAAAACATTCAACATGTGACATGCATGCATCAGTTTTACAAAACATTTCACTGTCATAAAACTGCAAGTTATAAAACAGAATTACTCTCTGCAGATATTTTTTTAAATAGCATGCGAATATATATTTGAGCTGGTCTTGAGGTGACGTCTGCACATATCACTAGATCGAATCTTAAAACTTTTATTTGAAAAATAAAATAAATAGATTTTTATCTATTTATAAATAAAGTGTTATTACGAAGTAGGTTGCCAGGTCTTTCTTCAATCCATAGTGTTACAAAGATCTTGTGTATCTACAACACAACCTTGTGATCACAACCTTCAAATCTACAATCAACCTTGTGAATGTTTTTGGACTGTGGGATGAAAACCGGAGTAAACCACACAGACATGGATTGAACATGCCAATTCCACACAAAAAGCAAGTATGCATTTAATTCAATGTCACTTAATAAACCGCTGCCTCCTGGTCCATGAGTAAACTGGAATACCGTGGACGGAACAAGCTGCATTAGAATCGCATTAATGATTCAAAATTCATGTGACAATTATGTAATTATAAAGACTCATTTTAAACTGTTCAATAGCAATAGCAAGTTTCAATTCTGATACTGATTGACGCGGATTAAATTATTAGTTTGTATGAACAAAAATACAAACAAATCCAAAATTAAAAAAAAAAGGTTTGAGTGGTAAAATAGACAATGTTTAAATATGTATTTATTTGTGCATATAAGGAATAATTACATGAACATATCAAAAAGCACTCATGCACAAGCAAAGGAAAATACAACCTACTTATAGAAAACGTCATCGCTACACTACAGACTGGGTTCAATCAAAATGACACAGTAAATCAGTAGTATTCAAACCTTTATTACGTGGTAAATCGGGACATCAAAATGTTATAACATTAACCACATCCACTCCCAATGTCTGCTATGGTTTGTTTTATATGAGAAAGTTAAAATAATAGTAATAAAAACATATGCAAACTTTTTATAGATCATTAAACATCCAAAACATTATACTAAATATAATCGTAGTATAATTTATTAGCATCCATTTTCAAAAGAAATCTTTGGTTTGAATACCACTGCTTTAACATCTTAACATCTGATTTAACTAGTATAAAAATACTGTTCATATTAGTATGTTCTTGTAATGATATAATGATTTAAACATGTAATTTCTGGGCAAAATTAAAAAGAAAACAAAACCACCCCATAAAACGGTTGAATACACACAAACAATAATACAGAAAACTGCTTAAGCAAAAGCGAAAATATAGTTAGATAATAAACCAATTACATTTACAGCAAGCAAATTTTAGTCAATTATAGTGCAAGCCATTAAAAATAAGGGCCCTTGCTAGGTCGCAACAAGGTGGTGATGGAGCTTAAATCGGCAATCTTCAAATTACGTCCAATACCTTAACAGCTGAACCAGCAATCCCCTATATTATGATTTAATTGCAGTTCAAACTGCAGATCTTATCAAAGTAATCCACATAGATGACTTGCACCCAAAACCTGGTAAAAACTCCCCAAAAGTGGTAAAACTGGGCTGCCAGTTCATTGGTTACTACATTGGTATACCAATATAAAAACGTATATACAGACCTGTTCATATGGTATTCCAAACAGTTAGCAACAAATGAAGTGACATTTGGGATTTTAAGGAGTAAACACCATGTTTTATTTAAGTATGTTCTTTACAGGATACCTACAGTAGCATGTTACAATGCGGCAAAGTGACAGATAAATCACACGATCATTGTGTGCTGTTACATACAGTGATCCAACAAAAAAGATAAGAGAGATAAGAAGAAAAAAAAGAATACAAAATCTAATCTCTATGTAGTTAATGTCAAGTTCAAGACAATATGGTCAAATCAACATTCATCAGCCAGGTCTCGTTAGGCTGAAGATAAGAATATAAACTATGCAAATTTGCGATATTAGAATAAAACCTGTTTTTTCTAGTTTTATTTGCAAATTTGAAACTAATAAATGTAAAAATCAGATTCAAAAATAGCATTACTGAGTGAGTGGTGAAACTAATAATCCACAACTAACATCTGGCAGCACATCACTTCCTAATGAAAGAACATCATCAGTGCTATCGGCCGGTCAACTGTCATCCACCAATACATCCACCAATATAGACAGGAAAGAAGATAACTGCCCATAAAACACATTTAACCTAGCAATACTAAAGGTGCAAAACATTACATATTTTTGCATTGTGCTTATGGGGCATGAATTGTCCAACATACAACTTATGATTGAGTTGGAGATGTAGAAAACTTTACTGAAAGTCTCTACAAGCAGCCTGTACAGATAAGAACTGAAAATCTGGCTGAAGTTCCACCATCTGATCTGACTGTACATGTTGGCCATATCTTCTATCTATATGTTGGTAAGAGTTGTCTGATGCTTCTACACAATATCAACAGCAAAAATCTAACAAAAATATTATTTTTTTTCCTTTTTTACACAATTAAGAAAATCAAAGTGAACACAAAAGAATCATACAAATTAAGAATCTTGTATAATATACTTGGTGATATAGATTGTTACAATATACAGATATCTTACTGTACAGTGCACTTTGAAGCTATTAAAAACATAAAAGTACAAAGAGGCAACACAAGCTTTCAAACATCTCTCTAACAGAAGAAAGTTGGTGCATTGATGCCATGTTTTTTCCTGTAATTACCATGTAGAGGTAGAGATTTAAAAATGATCAATAGATGGAATCAGTCATGGAATAAACGGCAAAATAAGAATGTGAGCAAAAAAGACCTTTGGCATGCATTAAACCACAATATACTGTATTCAATTCATTTTTAAAAAAACAATGCGTTTTATACTGCAGAGACGAACTCACTCTAAACGCATTGTTCTCTGTCGACCCAAAAAGCTTAGTTATTTATTACAGAATGTGAAAGGTCAGCAAACTATCCTAGCAATATTTATATCTACTAAACACCTTCAAACAAAGCATTTCTCAAGAATGAAATGCCCCTTTTACACCTGCATTATTTCCCAGAATGTCATGATAATTTACAGCAAAAAAAAAGTTACATGTAAAATTAATTGCGAGGTAAATTCTACGATGGAATCCTTACGCTGGGGCTTTTACTGCGATGAACCATAGTACCATTTCCAAAACATGGCACGGCAGTTTCTGCACATTTACAACATGTTAACAACAACACACACACACACCCACACACACCTACTAGGAGCAACCCAAATGTAAGTCACTAATGCTAACCATGTAACATATTTGCATATCCTTATGTGGGCAAGTTACTGGAAAGATTTTCATGCAATAATGTGACGCAGCGGTGCTTCAGTAGCTTCACGCTCAACCATAAAAAAAATTTCCATTGATGATGGAATTAAAATGACACAACGATTGGAAAAAAACTGAATAAAGACAGACATAGTATTTGAAGAACATCCAATTTTTAGGCAACTATGTGACCGCAGTTAAATCGAAGAAAGTCTATGGGGTTTGTCAGCTTTTTTCAAAGCCCTGATCAGGCATGTCTGTAACCAACCCTGGAACACTGACCACAAGGTGAAACTTCTTAGTGCATCATACTAACACAATGACAATTATACCTTACATACACTCAGACTACACTACACAACTAAATGGTTTTAAAATTTTCAACAACCCAAAGCCATCCCCTTTAGGTGTGCAAGGTGTTCTACATTGGGGGCTTACTGGCACTCGTCATGCAAACCAACAGCTTACTTATATAATAATAAAGACATACAGAACACCTAAGAGCGCAGCCTAGCAGACTGAGAATCTAGTCAATATGTTTTTATATCGCTAATCAATTACGTGAATTATGTGACCAAAATTGCAGTGAAAAACCAAACCGGTTAAGTCCAGATTTAATTCATTCATAAGTCAAAGTGTTTATAATCTATGCCTAGGAATATTCTTTACAGAATAAATAGCCCTGTATTACAATGATTTATGAGCTAACCCGATAAAAAAATCCAAACAAACCAATTCCTCATGAACTGCGGTCTCTATTGGCTCATCAATGGCACCATAACAAAAACAAGCTATTACAACCCCCCACCCATGCAAGTCATTAAAACATCTGTTAATGCACACAAGAAGGCTTGTGCAAGTCAAAGCTCTCACAGTGCGATGGCTGGGCACCATCCAGTGGGTATAACTGACATTCTGCTAGGGCGAGAAGTCAAATGCTGTGAAAAGACCCCGACAGGCAGATAGATTATTAAAAGCTAAATGTAGGTCCGACATGTACTCACCTCAAGCTAGACTAAACCGAAAGAAAACAAAGCATAAAGAAAACCAGAAAACAAGCCTTGCATGGTCATGAGTGGAGATCTGCAGACGTACAAAAGTCATTATGTAATTATAAATGATGAGATTGCAGACGAATAAAAAATATATATGATTAAAAAATTGGGGAAAGATGCAAGTGTGAAAGATGCAAAGATGTATAGCAAACCAGTAAAAGCAAATGTATGCTTCTTAGTTCTTTCAACCTAATTTATATCCCACTACTGACTAAATATCATCTGGAATTCTACAAACAAAGTTTGGTTGGCCACAGTCAAGGAAAGAAAAGTAGGGAAGCCGCATCGCTTTATGCTCGTTCTCCATTATGGATCCTCTGGTGTCTCTTGAGCTCGCCGGATCTAAAGAAGTTCTTGCCACACTGGGCACAGTGGAAGGGCCTCTCACCTGTGTGAATGCTCTGGTGGCCTTTAAGGCGTTCCAGACGTGAGAAGCTCTTATCACAGTGGTCACAGTGGTAAGGCTTCTCACCGGTATGAATGCGCCGGTGTTCTTTAAGGTGGCCCGACTCAGAGAAGCTCTTGCCGCACTGGTAGCACTGGTAGGGCCTTTCACCGGTGTGGGTCCGGTGGTGGCGCTTCAGGTCACCGGACCGAAAGAAACTTTTCTCGCACAGCGTGCAGCGGTGTGGACGCTCTCCGGTATGAATGCGCTGGTGACCCCGCAGGTGACCAGAATCGGAGAAGGTCTTGTCACACTGCGGACACTTGTATGGACGCTCGCCGCTGTGGATTCGAAGATGCCTTTTGAGGTCACCAGATCTGTAAAAACGCTTGGCGCACTGTGGGCACTGGTACGGCCGTTCTCCGGTGTGCATTCTCTCGTGTTGCTTTAGGTGCCCTGAGTCGGAAAAATTCTTCCCGCACTCCTGGCAGTGGAATGGCCGTTCTCCTGTGTGGATCCTCTCGTGTCTTTTGAGGTCTCCCGAGGTGGGAAAGTTTTTACCACACTGAAAGCAGGGGAACGGCCGTTCCCCGCTGTGGATTCTCTGGTGGCGCTTAATGTCGCTGATTCTAAAGTACTTGTTGCAGTCCTGACAGTGGTATGGTCGCTCAGCTGAGGGCTGGCTGCTCGGTTTGGGTGGTGGGCTTGTGAGGGCGGGTGTGAAAATGGTTGAGAGGGGGGTTGTCAGAGAAGCCGTGAGTGAAGCTGTGAGTGGGGTACCGAGAGTGGACGCAAGAGCTGTAGTGAGAGGGGTGGATTTAGGATTTGCTCCTCCACAGCACGCTGTGAGGCACTCTCCTGTTTGCTGCTGAAGATGCTGAGCTATTGAACAGAAAAGAGGGCAAAATAATTCATCATCATGTACAAAAACAAAAATCTATCGTTAACTAGTCGTTGTTTTTACATTGGGATTAAATATTGATTAAACAAACAAAGCACCCGCTAAAACAGCAATTATAGTGCCATTTTGTCACTGAAGGGTTTATGGATAATGCTAAAGCATTAAAGCAAAAATTATGATTGGAAATCTGAGTCACTGTTCTCCAACCAAGCAAGACACACTTAAGAATCAATTATCTTTTTACATCACAGAACAAATCTTATTTTAACTTCTGTGTTTTGGTCCAACCTTAAGTCTAAACCTCTAACAACTTCCTTATAAGAAAAAACAATGTTAGAAATTGTTAGATCGTGAGATACTGTTTAATTTTTCATTTTTGTAATCTTGCATTAAACAATGATACATCAACTTGGTAACTTATGATAAAAAAAACATTTAGAGTAATGAAACTTTTAGGTGTCTGTATTATATACTATATGTAATTATGACGAAGTCGCAGTAAGCAACTCACCAAAATGAAAGAAGTCCTCCACACTCTCGTCCTCCTCTTTGACTTTCACGCCGGGACCCAGAGAGCGACTAAAATGCTGAAACGAGCCGACAGTTCTCACTCCTGCTGTAGGTAGAAATTTTGCGCTAGAAGACAGTGCCTGATTCAGTTTGTTCCCGTAGTCCTGAAAACAAGAGAGGACATTAGCTGTGCTACAACTGCTTCCATGACGAAAAAGGGATGTTATTTGTACAACTGATAACCAGCAAATTAATTTGTGTTTGGATATCACACAGCTACATTTGATTGTTGAGTGATTTTAAACGTCACTACACAACATTTATTTACTGAAAGAATTCTGATTTAGTACCAGGTCTCTTTACAAATATATTGGGAAATTTGATCAGGCAGACTTTGTATTATTTAGTAAATTATTAGATTATATTATAATCAAAGAATATTAAACATGATAGTAGTAAGTGGTTAAAAGGAACTTTAAAATAGATAAATCAAAGCAACCTAATATAACTTAGATTCTCAAACACAGTGCTTTAGTCAGAACATTTAGTGGTCTGTTGACCTTTAACTTTAAAGAGCCAATGGGCTTTAAGGCAGCTCTATGCAATTGTTCATACTGTCACAAGATACTTCTAAATAGTTGGAAAGCAGCTCAGGTCTCCACCCATCTCTGCACTAAGTGGCTAAAATGATATGTGACCCTGTTGAAAAAAAGTGCATTGACCCCAGTCCACATTACCTGTTATTGCGGCGTTCATCTTGTTCCTTTATAAACTTGAAAAAGTAAAAAGGTTCATCTGTAAACAGCAGTGAAGCTTTGTTATTGGCTACATCATTTTATTTTATTAATGCACACGTGTATTTTTTTATTCAAGGCACATTAGTTGTGTGTAGTTTAGGTACATTAAGCAACATGTGGGATCACCCATTACTCTGGAATTTTAGATAAACAGATGAAAACCTTATAAATACTAACTTTCCGTTTTGCTTTTGATCACTTCAGTAGGAATAATACTGCAGCATTACCTAGTTTGTCTAATGTACACTCGTAAAAAGCAGACACCCAGTTGTCCAGCAGTTCCATGGTGCAATGTTTGCGTACTGAAGAATGGCTGCTCATTAAGTACGCCAAGTCTGTAATTCTCACAAACTTTTTAACAAATTTTATTTATATATAATGGGCATTATGAACACTTTTCGATATACGTTTTTAAACCTAAGTGTATTTATTTACAGTTCAACACTGAGGTAGCTGTTATTCTATTGGTTTCCGAGCTACTTGTTGCTGCGCCCCAATGAGACACTTAACAAACGTATGTTTATGACGTCATTACACAAACTACGTGGAATTCAACTATGATCATAATACGAACGTATTTTTTTGTTTTTAAATTATATGGGCATTACAGTGAACAATTTTATAGTAGAAAGGAAGTATGCTATTTTAGATGCTGCAACAGTTAATTTAATATGACAGATTGTAATTATACTATTTAAAAAAACAGGGGAGAACATACTACTCTACCCACTAAAGACACAAAAGTAAGCATCGTTTACATACTCTTAAATGGCTGCTTATGAAGTTTGACCCGAGTAATTGTCACATAATCTTTAAACTATACTACATACTAACCACCCTTGTATACTGATTGCTCACACTGTTCAGTATGCAAGTTTGTGATTACAAATGCTGTACAGTCATTGTCAAATTAGAATCTCTCATTTGTCTGTGTGCTGTGAAAAAAACTGGAATTCAAGAAGAAAAAAACATGGGAACACGAATTATTTAAAGGAATAATCACAAACAGTATTTTATCAACTACAGTCAGCTTAAATAATTATATTTTAAGTTATAGCCATCATGATAGTGTAACCTAATTTAACCTAAGTTGTTGTACACAATAGTACATACTGAAAATACTTTTAAAAAGTGTAACTATTGCTATTACAACAGTGGACACTATTACATTTATACAGGTATTTACTTTATTAACATTGTACCTGGATAGAACTCGCTAACTCGCACTGAAAAAAACGCGAAAATAGTAGTAATAATACAAAACACAAATTACTCTAAATGCAACTCTAAATACACATTTACTGCATAATTTACTTTCATTTTTGTGAATTTATTAATTCCTAGAAAACGGTGGCTTAAAGAATTCAGCCTATTTTAATTTTGTGTTTGCGTGAGAAACATTTTCCCTTCCACCCGTTTTTCGCTGAGCTCTCTGTGATTGGCTGATCTTGTAGAATAACGACCGCTCGACTGCAACCAACCAGTAATAACGCAGAACAAACTTTACCAGCCAATCAGAACAAAGAGCAACCACAGATCGGGTAGGAACGAGACAATACTGTCGGTAGCATCCACGCTAACTAGGACGACTAGCTAGCATAGTTAAGCTAATGCTAACTCAACGCTGGAGTTATTAAAGAACAACAGACAAATAAGCAAATATTATCGCGTCATTCGACAATTTATACAATTAGATTTAATCATAACTCACCATATCCACCCTACTGCTCCATTTGGATAAATCATCGACGAAATTCATCGGTTACCAGCAAAGAGCAGAAATCCGATATTCACCGGAACTCTGTTGTGTTTACCGAGACGGAGAAACTGACCTTTTTTGCCCCCTATAGGTGTGGAGTGGAATAGCAAGCTTTATAAACTCAAACCTGTCAATAAAAAGGAAAATACACCACGAACATGACGCCTTTTAATTATAACAAAACAGTATTAAAAAGTAATAGCTTAAGTAACTTAGTACACCCAATAAAGAATTCTCCAAGTTCTGTAAACAGTATCTAATAGATCGATTAGCTTACATTTAGTGATGTCTCCCTTTATGTCGAGCAAAATTAGGCATACTTGTCAGATAGTGGACTATGGCAACACTTCTTGTCTGTTGTCTCAGGCCTCTAGTTCATGAGAACTAGTAATTAATTGTATATAGGCCGTGCTGACATGTAACATGCCTTAATGCCTTAGGCCCCAGCAAGTCTGTTGATGCGCCTGGGTATAGGTACTGTACAAACAGTTCGTCATTAGGGTGCATATTGTTCTTTTTTATTGAGTATTGTGCAGAGGGGTCTTTGTCCTTTTGGCCTAACAGTAAGGGTGTCCTGCACTTGTGTCCTCTCTGTGTACATTTTGCAAGTTCTCCTTACATGCAACCTTACACAGAAATGGAATCAAACCATGGTCCCCTAAATATGTCTGCACATATTTCCTCCTGTGTGTGTGTGTGTGTGTGTGTGTGTGTGTTGTGTGTTGTGTTGTGTGAGAGAGAGACATACAAGGGTGTTACTATGTGCCTTGCATCCACGATGAAACTGGTGTAGGGTCCAACACACGCACACACAAACCTGAACTTTTTTATACTTTTTAATTTTTATGTTGTTAAAAAAGTTTACTTTAATGTTTACAATTATTGTTCTTATTTTTATCTATTTTCTTAGCTTGATAACCGTAATTTTGAGTGGTTACAAAGCATTTCACTGCCGGTTGTACTGTGTATAACTATGTTTGTGACAAATAAACTTTGATTTGATTTGATTTGATTTGACACACACACACATCCCCCAAACATGCCCACCTCCACCTTTCACATTCTCCTTAAAAAGCCCCTGTTTATTCTAAAGTAAAGCTTCTATCATTTGTAGAGGAGCGATTGAGAGTTAAGGGACCACCAGCAACAACCTGGCAGTGGTGGTGCTTAAACCAGCTACCTTTTGATTACTAGTCTAGCATCTTAACAGCTAGACAACACCCCAACTAATATGTATTTTAGTCAAAATTTTAAACAAATCTACGCTCTATGAATAATCATAATTGTAATAATATTATACTTATTTATAGTTGAATGATTAACATTCAACTATATTATTACAGTAGAATGATTAACAATAGTAATAAAATAAATAATAAATACAAATTCTAATTTTGACAATATTGGAGTACAGCAACAGTGCTACCAATGGAATACTGGGTTATGACTAAATAATTCATCGTTGTTAGCTACTACCATGAGGAAACTACTCCCATATACGACCCAGCTACAGGATATATTAATGCTGGTGTACAGTGAATATGTATTTGGGGGGATGGGGTGTTTGATTGATTGTACTTGGCTGTAGACACTGACCCTGGAATAATGTGCTTGACTTTACATGACAGGTTGTATACTGATAGTGGCAGCTTTGATTGGGTGAGCAGAAATAAAAAGCAGAAATATATTTGGATTTCGAGACTGAAAGTGATTTATTTCTCTAAATCCTCCAGATTTGTCTTCTCGCTCTATTACTCCGAGCTTATCTTCACTTTAAACTCTGATGGACATTAAACGTTTTAACTTTCCTGCCCGCCAGTCTGCACTAAATAAATAAATAAAATTTGTTACTCCGCTTTCATTGTTTCCTCGAGGTGCGCACATCTGGAATTGTGCTCTCTGGAAGGGAGAACCTCATTAAAATACCTCTAGCTTTTGTCTGATTAAACTCATTCCTGCAATTAAAGCACATTTTTTCTTAAATTCAGAAATGAAAGCATGAAATGTGTAAAGGCGAGCCTCAGAGGCGAGTCAGAGAGTCAGAACAGGTATGAGGGAACGGAAATGAAATCTAAACCACCGCTGACAATACGAGGCTCATGAGCTGAGTTCAAATCCACTAGAGAGTTTTTTCCATCGCCCCCCTTCCCCAAATTTCCCTGAAACGTCCCTCCAGTCTTTATGGGCTTCAGTGGGAACCAGGCTTGTGTGGAGAAATGGTGATTCCATCCCACAAATCCAGGAAGTGAAGATCTAATTCTTTGTGACGTTTACTCGCCAAACCATTGAGAGCGTCAATAAAAATTCTAACAAAGTTCCTGAGGCACTTTACAATTCAGATTTTTATTACTGATATTTCACTAACTGTTTAATAAAAGTTCCTCTAACAGAACTGCAGTGCCCACAAAACACACAGCGACAATAAGCGACCCTATAAAGAACCCTGGTCCAGACAAACCCAGTTTTACTGGCCCTATAATCCACATCTAAATCCAGATCGGAGTGAGAGCCGCCTTCAAAACCTCAAAAACAAAAACCTGACTAAGAAATCAGAAAAACAACAATGGGATTCAAAATAGTTGATGTGATATGACTTTATTTCAGTAAATGATCGCTCATACACTGAATTTTTAGGATTCGATTTTTGAAAAAGAATTTCTAACATGATAAATAGTCAAATTTGTGATTTTATTCACCTTCCTTTCAAGGTTCCTTCCAGTATTTTTCAGGGAGTTTTTTCTTGCCACAGTCGCCCTCGGATTGCTCAACAGGAGTTTATGTTCGTCCTGTATTTTGTAAAGTTGCTTTGAGACAATGCCTATTGTAAAAAGCGCTGTATAAATAAAGTTGACTTGATCTTAAATTTTGATTTAACACTGGAAAATACCAGTCATTGATTTAAGTGCAAAAAAACACTGATGATTTGAGTGTTATTTGGTTTAGGAGCTTCTTCTCAATCATTATAAAATGAGTGCAAACCTTAACAGTAACTTAAACTCGCTACAATCACATCAGTTCAACAAGTTGTTAAAGAAAATTTGCATTAGTTGTGTAGCGCTCGGTTTATGTCGCTCCTCCGTTCATTTTGGCGTAGTCAGGATAACTTGAAATGTGAGAATGTCGCTTGCATTTGGTCTGACACACAGTCAGGAAAATTATTAGAATAATAAATTATCATTGTTTTGAAATTTAATTTTCTACAAAACTCTTTTTCCGGTGCCCCATGATTTGTAAAATCGTTGATATGGCCAAACTTAGTATTAAAGAAATTAAAGCCAAAATTTCAGAAAAAGTGTAAAATTCCTTATAACAAAAAATCACCAAAAATGATTATAGCTGGGTTTGAATCTATGCTTTATATTTACAATTTAGAAAAACAAACAGTGAAGTAAAGCCAGTGGAGGAATGAGGAAAGATGGATGAGAGCGTCACTCAGGGAGTTCCAATGTGTTACTGTGTGCCTTACACACATTTAAAGCTCATTAAATAAAAAAATGATAGCACCCCCGGTGACCCTGACTGGATAATATTTGAGTGAGTGAATGTGATGATCATGATCTGAGATGGACTGCTGATCAGCTCGGGGTGTCGGTACATGGGTGAGTTACTGACCAGGTTTATGAAGGTTAGTTAGCTACAAGTTAGGACTGAACTATTTCATCATTTGTAGAAGTTGCTAGCTTCAGTCCCGTTGTACTGGCATATCGTCCCCTGCTGGTGACTGAGTAGAATTAAAGGAGAGAACATGCTAAAAAGCAAATCAATATTAACTGAAGGCAGAAGAATAAAACTATATCAGATTTGCTTAATGCCTGTAATTAAACATAATCCTTTCATAAATAAAGTTTAGCCAAACCTAAATATAAGTACGATTTTACTGTTGAAAAAAGGTTTGTAATTCCATCCAGCTGCAATAACACTAAACTCATGAGTGACTTAATCAGTAGCAGCATCCATCCAAAACCACAGAAAAAAGAAACACCAGATAATATATATAAATTAAATATTAAATTGTTATACACCACGTTATTAAATAAATATAAAAAAAGTATGAAACTAATTTGACCATTAGGGACTTTTAATAAACTCTTTTTTATAAGTTTTTGTGGATGGTGATGAGAATGTTTGAGTGATTTTAATTTCCATCATCCCTAAAAGCAAATCTTAATCATTTTATATCATCTCATTATAATCTTCATCTTGCTGAAGATTTGATCATGTAAGTGTAATATCATGGGCACATCCACAATATTCCAACATTATAACATTAATAACAATACAACGAGATGGATTTTATATTTTATATATCATAAAATTGATGTTGTGTTTGTATATGATATTATTTGTGTATGATATTATTACAGTTTGTTTCTAATTTCCCCAAAATTACCCAAAGTGGCAAAAAGTGAAAGTGATTATAAGTGCTTAAAACATTGATTTCTTAAGGATATGAATAAAGAATAAAGATATTTTACCTGCTCTGACACTGATGCCTGACTGGAGAGAGACGGAGATGATGAAAAGAATCCACACATCTCGATAAAACTTTTTTCTTCTCCACTTCTGCACCTCCATCATCTACACTAAACCAAATCTTCCTCTATCCAGATATTTTTGATAAACTTTATTTCTGCAGCGGTTCCATCCGGATATAAATGAAATTTTATAATAAACACAGAGCTGAAATATCGCTGCTGCTGGAACTCACACTGCAGCCGCGGGGGCGCGCACAACTCTGTGTGTGTGTGCGTGCGCGTGCGCCTCGGTGTGTGTGTGTGTGTGTGTGTGTGTGTGTGTGTGTGGGTGTGTGTG
>JAOUQU010000010.1:773400-789733 GCA_028566735.1 Ammoglanis amapaensis
GAGATACAGGGTTGGGGAAAGACCTGGCAACCTACCCCGTAAAATGTAATTGCCGAGATACTCTGGGGATCGGTAGCCAGCCACAGAGTAACCCAGGATCGAAGTCGACTGAAGAGTAAAATAGAGAGATTAAAAGTACTATATTTAATCCAGTCAGTTAAATAAATTCACACATACAATATTATACGTTAGATGGTGAAATATCTAAATCCCAAAATGCGTCTCTAGAAAAGATTTCTTTTAAACCACCCATTTCAACTTTTGCTTCTTTAAATAACTTGATGCACCATCCACTTCACTGTGCTGTCTAACATTCTGTTACCCATTATTATTCCATCTAATGAGACACAGACTTTGCTGTGAGTGGGTAGAATCTGTACAGGCATATATAAGTGTGTCTGGATCTTAAGGTTAATTAAGGGTGTTGCAACGAAGGATAAATATAGAGGAAAGAGCAAAAGGAGTCACTAATCCTTAATCTCAAGATCATGATAATGAGAAAGCAAAATGTAAGTTCACCCAGGATGAATATAAATATCTAAAGAACTCTACTTGTAGAGTCCAGCTATAAATGCACATCCTTGAAAGTGCCACATATATGTAAAATAATTATATTACAACCCCACTTGCTTCTTGTGTATTTTATTTTTTTAAAAACTCACAACTTATGTAAGAATAATTAATCTGTTAGGTAATTATCTATCGCTTAAGGCAGTCAGTGTAAGCTGTCCTTAAAATACGTCTCTCAATCTTTTGATCCCTCAACCTGATTTTCAGTATAAGACTGTCAGTGTGATTATGTGGGTGTTATGCAGTGGATGAACGTGAAAGTTCTGGAAAAGTTTTTATTAGATGGACATAAGTGGCTGGGGATTAGACATAGGGTATAAAAACGAACATGTTTAATAGAGGAACAGTAAAAGTGAGGGGAGAAGAAACCAGAGGATCCAAATTTCTCTTTGTTCTGCGTCTCAATATTCGCTTATCTAGAAGACGACAGAATAACAAACGAGCATCACTGAAGAAAGGTAAGTTTTTGTGTTGTCATATCCAGACCATGAGTTTTATAAAGCTACAGAGGTTCAGGAACGTACAATTAAACCATTTATAAGCTTAACTGTTTTGGGTGAAATAATTTGGAGCCTGTGAAACATGAAGGATTTATCAATTGAAACATTGCCATTAAGTAACTCGTTCTTTTATATACTGACAAATAAAAATACAAGTGGTGGCATTTTCAGTTTTTAAATGACCAAAAACACAGTTGGCTTTGTTCTCTAAATAATATTTAAATAGATAATTACTGTTCATTTGTTACACTAATTATCCAGTTGTGAATGTACATGTGGGAATTTTTAAATACAGCATCAATTAGTCCATCGTTTGCATCATCGTGCAATTACATCCTGAGAAAACTTTGCTTAAATGATCAAAATAAATGTAGAATTCCATAGCGTGTTTTACCACTTGCACCATATTTCAGTGAAACACACATTGCTGATGTCAAGCTCTGATTCTTAACAACAATAATAGTCATTGATATAATTTATTATTCATTCTTTTAGGAAGTAAAAATGAATGTCGCAGAACCTGTAGACAAAAAGGGACCCCCCAAGTTTAAGCAGAGATCCATGCGTACGTTTAAGAGCAAGGCTCCAAAACCAGGTCAAAAGGGCTTTGGAGAAGACATTCCTGGAATGGAGGGACTTGGAACAGGTCGGTAACGCTTTGAATTCAGTCAACAATTTGAAACAGTTCTGCAAATATGATCCATTTCCCTGTGAAAACAATTGCAAATACAGAAATCAGATAGACAAAATGATTGGTGTTCTTTACTACAAAGTTAGGATACCAAAGAGCAGTGTATTCTACTGTGTAAAGCTTTGGGCTATCAATCAGAGATCGAAGGTTCAAATTTCGGAGGGCTCCAGAGGGTGTCGTGCGATGGCTGATGCCCAGCACTCTGACCCCAACATCCAAACAAGCTGGGCAATTTATAGAAGGAATTTCAGTGTATTCAGTGGAATGACCAAGACATTCTATTCTTTATCTTTATCTCATAAAACACAACTAGTGATGAACATCTAGTCTTTTTTTTGTCTTACAGATTTTGCAGTGATCTGTCCATGGGAGGCGTATGGTGACATGGAACTGAGTGATTTGGCAAAATATGGAATCTTATAGCATCATGGAATCTTCAGATTTTGTTATTGGAATATTCAATATCATCGTTTATTGGCACAAGTATATTATCCATTATAACAAGTGCTTTAATCACAAAGTATAAGCAACACGATCTGATAAAAGATATTTTATCATACTACTTCCTATAGTCCCTTGGCAACAGGGGCCGCTGTTGTCTGGTGGTTAGAGAACTGGGCTTGTGATTGGTTGCCGGTTCGATTCTGAGATTTGGCAGGTCACAAATGAAGTCCCCTTGAGTTGGGTACCTAACCCTTAACTGCTCACTGGGTGCCATGGCTAAGACTGCCCTGTTCTCACTGCTGCCCCCTAATGGGTTTCACTGCACAGTGTGTGGTAAATGAAAGGAATAATTTCCGTGTATTAAAGCACAATAGTAACATGTAAAAGGAAGAACCGGAGAAAAGGGTTACTGCTTTTTGTGTGACTAGAAAACCAGACGTCGTATACGTGTATTTAAAAAAACTGTTTATATGGACATTCAGATACAAATTACATCACAAATGGCATCAGAATATGCAGAGAGGAAGAGTTCAAACCAAAAACACACTTACATTGTAACCTAAAGAATAATATGCACAACATGTATCATATAATCATGTGCAAAAATGGGAGGATAAAGGATCATGATGCTAGCAAAGGTGGCAGCTGTTTCTCATCCTGACTTTACATTTCAATTCCTTATAGATATTCCTCATCAATGCAGATCTTCGACACCATGTCTCTTGTCAGCCTGATTTTCGACTAGTTTAAGGTAGTGCGGTCACTTTAAAACATTTAAATCCATGGTTCTCTATTGAACACAAGTTTTCGAATCATCTATGAACAATCCGAGGGCTGATCCCTGCTAATGACTTCTTAGTTTCTTGATAACACTGAAAAACATGTAGTGCATAGGCTGCAAGTACCTAGTGGACAGAAACCGAAGCGAACACCCATCTGAACAAGGGGCAGAATTTCATCTTAATACATTTAACGTTATGTTTCTTATGTTCATGATTCATCAATAAGTTTGGAATAATTTACCCTACATTACACAAAAGATGAGGTTTAAAAAAAAGAAGAAGAAAAAAAAAAAGCTTACAAGTATGAAATGTGTTCTACACTTTATCTACAGTACAAGTGTGGGTGTTGGCGGGGAGGCCACACCAATGAAATTGTCTTTTAATGGGCCTAATAAACACACATTACAGAAAAGCATATTCATGCTTTCTACATCCAGCACTAACGGAAGTACTTTTCAAAAGGAAAAAAAAGTACATTAGGTCCTGACAGATTACTACTTGTGTTTAGCTGATAGGTTGGTAAATAAATTAGCTCGGAGGTTTTGGACGTCAATGGCACAGCAGACACTGCAAATTCCATTTCAGACATTTAAAAACAAAATTCACTTCAAACAAACAGTAAAATCTATCAATACAAAAATATAATAAACAAAATTACCATAGGCTCAAACATACTGTATAACCAAAACATGTGCTTCACAAATCTTTGGAACCAAAATTCAAAAGACAAAATATCCATTATTAGAATATAGAGCAGTTACACATGTAGCGAAGCGTGGAAAAAAAAATACTATGTCATTTAAAATAGTTCAGAAATTTCCTGCCCACTTTGTGAAATGACGCTTACGAGCTGCATATTTGACAAATACTATGTGTTTTGGTAAAAGGGGCGAACAAATCCCATATAAAATGCTTAGTGTTAATTTCTACGACCTTTTACCCATTACTAGTGTCACTGTTTACCAAGTCTGATGACTTCTTACTCCACACGAAGATGAAGAAACAAATCTCATAAAGAATTTGCCAAAGTTGCTGTATAATAATAATAATAACAATAATAATATTTTGGAAACATTTTGTTCTAATCTATTTTTTTTGCATATCCTCACTATTCAATTTTAAAGGTAAATCTTTTTTTAAAAACCTCAGAGGTACTCCAAAAACAAATCTAAGCAAGATTTTCTGAATGTTATTTTATGACCCATCATCTCATACATGTGTGAGACAAGTCCGTAACAGTTCATTCTTGGTGCTTTCATGTAAAATACCCCTTAGGCGTAGGATCATTTCCTACTTGACAACATACGGGGGTTTGTTTCCCCGTGACTCGTGTGGTTCCCCCCTTCTTTCAGTCCATCCGTGGGCAGTTGCCTCTTCTTGTTTAGAGCGATTAAATGTAGTGTGAAGTACAAACGTTGTCCATTCCAATCCTGACATTCTGTGCACACGAAGATTAGGCCGCCAGAACGATGGCTAGACAGCTGGTACTGCATGCATATGTGCAGAGAAACGTGCCAAAGGGAAAAAAAGGAAATAATCAAGCTTTTTTTTTTTTTTTTTTTTTTTTTTAAAGTCGTGCAATTCCTCAGTCAGCCATGTCACTTCTTTGTAAAGTTATTTTAAGTTTGTTTTTTTTAACCCACTTGTAGTGACTTTCCTTTCTCAAGTAATCATTCAGAAGCATTGTGTTGGTTTTAATTTGTCCGGAAAAAAAGGACTTGCTCCAAAGTGACTGGCTGTTGAGTTTGAAGGAGTCAGTGGAGCTGAGAGGTTCAGGACTTCAGTAGGGAGAAAACCTGCTGTATCCTCCCCTATAAAGGGTGGCCTTTCAAAAAAAGAGAAGAAGAAAAAATAAATAAATTATTCATTAAATCAGAATGGTTTTCACACTTTGGTTTCTTTCATGGCAGGTTACACAAGATTCACCGGTTCAGGTCTTAAATATCAAACACAATAATGGATAATTTTGTATTTGAAGTTCACCTCACTTTGTACACATTTAAATGTGATAGGAAAAAGAAAAACCCAGCAGAAACCCAAACACACACGGGGTGAACCGGGAGAACCCAGGTCCTTCGGGCTACCAACAGAGACACCCAAAGCATACACTGATATAGTGATATAGTACTGGTACAGTTTACATACAAGTTTACAAATTATTTATTGGATAGCAAAGGCAATAAGCTGTCGAAGCAAAATCAATAATATGTTCACATGGCACATCCAACCACTGGTGAGATCCAAGATACAAATCTAAGCTACATGATTGGTCCATTAGGCACCAATGCATCACTTGCAGATTAATTATGTGATTAATTCAGTGGAAGGAGTGATGCGGGTATCCAGACACCCTCTTCACTGTAAAGCACACATATCCCGGCTCAGACTAAATAAAGGTACAGAATTGAGTCATACCATTGCCCCCACTCCGTATGCAGCAGCGGCAGGGGTTGCCAGCGCTGTAGCGTAGGGATCGGCTGCATACACACGTCCGTAACTGAAAGATCAAAAACATATATTCCAGAAAGAAATGAGAGCACGATGGATATAAATTCTGCTAGAACATCTGTCAACATACACGACCCTGAGTATAGATGTATCCATTCAGCAAGAACCAATATGAATCAATTCACTTGCATGATTCTTTTATAATGAATCAGTATTGACTTTAAACCTCGAATCTCGTATTATTTTATTAATTTGCAACTTAAAAGTAAAGAATATACATTGTTAAGCTAATTAAAATATGTTATCCTTATTTTCCTTCTTTGTCAAGTTAATGATATAATGAAGTGCAGGCCGCTTTCTTGTTTTTCTTTCCAGACTCCCCCTACAGGCATGGGGGCACTACTCTTTAACATGCAAATGTGCCACATGAGGGGCCGAGTGAACCTTCATTCACCATACGACACATTTAATCATCTAAACCAGTACAAAACAAATTCATTAACTGAAAATAGTATCCTAGCGTGCCTTCGATTTTAATATTGTAATAAAAAAAAGACACTATGAACCCCGTATCGTAAAACATATTGCATTGTGGGTGTATGGTTACATCACTAATGCTAAAAAAACCAGCCCATGTTTAAACTTGTTAAGCAGCAGATTTTACTCAATCTAGCTCATGAGAAAATACTAAATGTCAACCTGTCACTGTAGGCGGCTGCTGCGGCGGCGGCCGCCGCTGCTGTTGGTCCGGCTACGGCGGCTGGTTGGGCGTAGCGATATGCAGCATAGCCTCCCTAAAACCAGAAAAGGGCCAGAGACAAATATACATTACACATATCACATCTTTTGTTTTTGGTTCGTGCCAGTTTTAATGGAGCTTTAATACTGTAAGTTGGTGAGGAAACATATTAGGCGTTAGCAAAGAACAATATCCAATAACAAGCAAACTGGCATTAATGATCAGATGCAAACCACATTCTGAGAACAGCTTAGTTTAATGTTGCTTCGAGTGTCTCTTCCTCACCCACAACTCACGGGCAGACAATTGAATCAAAACTGCGACACGACATGCTACAATCTGCTAAAATACAATAAGATTGTTAATGAGGAAGAGACAGACTGTAATCAGTTGTAATTAAGTGTGCAGAGCCCGGGTGCCACGTCTCAACCCCGCCCCCACCCCTGAACACCCAAACGCACGCTAAACACAACAAAAGGTGAGCAAGTCCATTACTGTGCGATTACAGACAGACAGTCAGATAAACAGTGAGATTAAAAGGAAACATTCATCCGCACTCATGGAGCCACAACCACACTGACAGACAGACAAAAAGACGAACAGACAGACACGCATACAGACAGCATGCACCCCGAACTGAACAGAAAAAATAATAAAACAAGCCATTTCTGCCAATCACACCACTGCATTCTACCCTATAGAGCCAATCAGGTATTACTCCCACATTTCACCACACACCTGCAGGCATGGTGGGGAAGGCAAAGTGGAGGGGAGAGGAAAGAAAGAAAGTAAACATAGAGGGGAAGAAAACGAGTGATACGAAATGTGAAACATATAGCGAGACGAACGGAAAGCAAAGACAATCAGAAAGTCTAAAAATATATTATTTAATTAGGAAAATCAAGTGTTTTAATAAAGAGAGGAAACCCTAGAATGAAAAAAAAATTATGAACTATGGACAGACTGTGAGGACAAAGTGGAAGCAAACAAACAAAAAAAAACTGAAAGGAAAAGGGAACCAAACATTAATAACAAATAACGCAAATTAAAAGATTAAAAAAAAATGATCCACGGTGTAACGGTGAAAAGTAAAAATAAATATTAAGGGGGGGAGAGACAGTGCTGCGCAAATATTAGTGAATAACAAGGGGAAAAATAGGACAAACGTAACAGTACTTAAAAGAGGTAAGAATAACAGGAGGGTATAAGGGGGTGTAGGTGAGAGCAGGTAAAACTAAGGGCGATAAGTGTGCCTGCATGCCAACACTGCTCCAGTCAGCATGCCACAGTGAGACAGAGGTAACGGGGAGATTCTGGGAAGGGGTCAGAATCACAAAATCACTTCATCTAATATTCCGAGTCAAGTCTTTAACCAATAGCAGCTCATCGTTCGTTTCTGTTGTAATACCTGGAAAATGTGTCTGGAAGGTTTTGTTCTTTTAAAGAAAAGAAAAAAACGACCACCAAGATGAAATAAAAATCGAGTGTTGTTTGAAGTGACAAAGAGCCATGTGCTGATCAGTTATACAACATGCCGAGACAGGCAGTCACTTTATATGCTTAAAAAATACATTAATAACCCTAGTAAATAAATATAAAGACAGTAGTTGCCTAGAGGTTAAAGCACTGGATTAATAACCGAGTGCTTTGGCTATATACTGTCCCAGGACTAAGCAATGTTGTATAGAATTATATACTAGATACTCGAATATGTGAATGTAAAGATGGTAGAGCTCGCCAGTAAAAGCAACAACAAAATGTAATTGAATAAATAATATTAAAGTAAAATTAATCCATGGTTATTAGTAGCCTACTCCAGTTTTTTACCCGCCAGATGAGGTTCAGTTACACTTTTGCATCAACACAATACTGTCGTTTGCCTTTAATTGATGACAATTCAAATGTTTCATTAGCTCACATTTAGTATTTTTATCATTCTGACTCTTAAACGATCTCACAACTCAGCTGTTCCAGTGATGTTTACAACTTTATATGTTTGGTATTTGAACATTTTCTTATAAAGTCCTACTTTTGAAGACCATTAAAAAAGCTGGTTCGATCCGGAACGCCAAATATGACACGACTTCAGGGGTCTATATATAGAGCAGTGATGGCTTAGCGGTTAAGGTAATAGGATAGTGATCAGCAAGTTGCTGCTTCAAGCCCCACTAACAACAAGTTTACACAGTTGGGCCCTTGAGCAAAGCCCTTATCTCTCAAATGCTCAAAAAATGTGTATACCTATAATTGAAAGGCAACTGCTAAATGCAGAAAATATAAATATTGATAATGTTTTTGTCTTCATTTCTGGGCAATCATACGATTTTAAAGATTTTCAAAATTTACCATCAGCACATGACTAGTTGTAACAAAATAATAAAGGCATAAAAGTCTGTTTACGTAAGATTGTATTTTATATAACATTTAAATACTGTAGTCAATTATACAAGACATGTTTGGTGTCTGGAGTTTGTTTAGTGGTTCATTAAGAGTACAAGGCTAACGCAGCTAATTAACAAATGCTAACTTGATGGCTATCAAATAATAGTCATGAGGCAGCTTATAACAATTACACATTACAATAAATATGCATATTTAGATTTTTAATAACGAAAATTGGATCAACTAATTGGAACTTTCTAGAAGGCAAAACTATATAAGAAAACAACTTAAATAATAGCTGCTCTGACAGAAAACTATCTGAAACCAGATCAAACAAAAGTTGAATCCGCAAGCATTGTGTTTCAGTGCATCCGAGAAACACACAATAACTTGGTGTGAAACGATATACACTACACGCACTAAACGGACACTTTTTTACCTACGTTACAAAAGGGGCGAGCCTTTCGACTGGTTAATAGCAGCCATCGCCAAATCAGAAGTGTAGGCAACCGATTCAGATAAATGTAAATAGCGTTAATTAAATTATTCATTAGTAGAGAGTAAACAAAAGCTAATAAAAGCACAAACATTCATTGTGTAAACAAAAGCAGGTGGAAGTTTTAGAGTCGCTAGAGAACCGTGATTAATTGTTAATCTGTTACTTCCCCGAAGTGTAGCGTTCCATTTGAGATGACACTTTTACATGAAAGTGTGCACTAAAAAGTAAGTACTACGCTCTAAATTACAGTGCACTTAGATAACTGCACTGTTTGTGATGCACCTCAACCTTGAAAAAAGGTAATTTGATTTAAAAAAAAAAAAAAAAGACTTTTGACACCAAACATCTTGATGAATTGAGTAAATTTGAGGTAGAAAAGTAAATATGAATTTAAGTTTGGAAACAAAGCCGGAAATTTATTCACATGGGTACGAATGTCGCGAGTCGTCTCATTGAGCGGAGTGTTTTTTCTTCCCCTTCCCTTCACCCATTTCAGATTGCAGTGAGTTAGTAGGGAAACAGAAACGCATTAACAATCTCAAACAATCAATATGTCAAACAAATTTATTAATTGATAAATCAGTCAGTCAGAACGAGAGATGCACACTATCCGTCAGAGAAACCCTACCTGCGGCAATCTGCTACTAACCACAGAGTCCTGAAACACTATTCTACGGGGAGAACAGAAAGAGCTATCGTCAACCTGGACACACACACACACACACACACACACACACACAAACTCATTCACTTACTTTCTTACTCGCACACACACACACCCACACACACACACATAAATACACAAAGACTCAGGTTCATGCCAAACTCATTCAGTCCCTTTCACTCACACAGAGTCGTCCATTCATGAACCTGGAACTGAATTAAAATGCTTTCGTACTGTACTCAAAGTCAATACACTCGGATAAATACTTTAGCAAACTCAAAACTATTCACTTTGAGGAAAGCTGAGGTCACAAGATTCAGAATGAGACGACTCAGTGTTGTTTGCCTCACGCATTCAGCGAATCAATCTGACTCAGAGTGAAGGAGAAGGAGAAGGATGAGGAGGAAGAGAGAGAGCGAGGAAGAGCGGGAATGATACTTACATAGAGGTCTGCTGGCCCATAGAAACCGTCCTGGTACACCACGCTGGGAGAAAGAAAGACAGCAGAAAGAACCAAAAGAAAGGGGACAAAAAAAGACAGGAAAGTGGAGAGAAGGTAAAAGAGAGAATGTGTGGATAGAGTGCCACCGTGTGGCCATGAGGGGAAAGACAGATGAGTGAATGATGAACAGAAGTAAAGGGGAAAAAAAAGTAACGTGGGAGAGAAAAGAGACGTGTGGAAATTAGTACACACACATGCAGTGCACAATTAAAATGCCACCTTCATTAATTTGGTATCGAAACGATGTTAAAGTTGCAGTTTGTTTGAACATTGTTGTCATTTAGATCAAAAAGTGTCATTATTTGACTTGGGTTTGCCATAGGTCACAAAGAAATTTGAGAACAGTTTTCTACGAACCTGACTTCGGTTGAAATATTATTTATAGTAATGAACACAGGCAACTGAAAAAGTTCAAAGTTTATATGTTTGTGGGTCCATTTGAAGTGGACGATTCTACGTCATGTTCAACTACTTGGTCTGTATGTTCCATGGTGTGTTTTTTGTTCTTTAATAACTTTAGTCCAGTTTGTGATGCTAATTTTTTTCATTAAGTTATTCTACAAAATCTTGGCATCCATTAAATAATAAATCTTTAGCGATTGATCTAATACCAACATTCTTATGTTATTGCCTCCTATCCCAAAAACTTGTTGCAGTAAAAACTACGTTCAGAATTCACACCGACGTTCCATTCAATAGTTATTCCATTTGAAATCTCGAGCCAATCCCAGAAGACAGGCCATCATATCTTAAATAAGACCAGATCACACAGCAATTTTAATTATTATGGTGCAACAATGTGACGCAAGTCTTTTAGATGATGGAGGCATAATTTAGAGTCATGCATATTCCACAGCCCTAAGAAATGCATATGAATAAATAGCTAATAGGTAAGTTTATGTTGCTCCTGTGTTGGTGTTGTTATTGCTGTGATGACTGCTGACTTGGCTATATATAAACCCATGGATCAAATACTATAATTCAAGGACAGAGTTTTTCCATTTTTGCTGATTTATTAAAAGTTATTTTATTTATTGAAAGTTGCAGTTTTATTTTAGCTTTACACACTTTAGTTGTTTTAATTATAACACTAGCAAGTGGTTTACTAAGCTACGTGTTTTTATTTGTATACGTTATTCATACATCTGCTCTTATTTGAAATCAAGTTTGTTAAATCTTTCACTAAATTTCATAAATAAAGGTTCACACCCTATGGTCCATTCTGTTTTTCTAAACAAAATCAAGATACTATTACTAAAAATGGCATTTTTAACTTTACTTCAGTGACCCGTTCAAATCACACACAAACATTCACTATTTGGCTTAAAATTCTAAAAGCACAGCACCCCAAAATTACATGCAACATGCAGGAATCGAAGTGCAAGTGTGTGTAAAACACGAAAGCCCTTTAACTATCATGTTCAAACGTTATTTTTGTAATGTGCAGCTTTACAGTATTTGCGAGACGTTAGGATTAGGTATCGTCTGCTTAGTGCATCATAACGTACAGATGGCATTTTAATGCATTCAGATATATAAAAATAGTTTGCATTCCAATGTATCAAACTATTAATGAGTCAATAATGTTAACACTACAACAGACAGAATGAACAACAGCAGTCGTTCTATGTACTAGTGTAGCACATTTCGATTATTCTATAAGGGTGGATATTAAGATCGCTTAGATTTTCATTTTACAGCTTTAAAACATGATTTTTATTGTATAAACTGCAGATCGATTGTAGTACTACTGTTTAGTGATTTTAATAAGCACTATACCTCAGCAAAATACAGTTAAAAGGCAGAAATAACGGTATAAAAATACTACAAGCGATGTAGTGTACAGAATAAAGTGTAACCTTATTGTGTGTGTGTGTGTGTGTATATGTTGTGTCATACCCTGGATATGCTTGAATGGCAGGTTGTGGTATGGCGGCACGTACGGCACCGTAGACGGGACGACCGCGACCCCGCAGGTGAGCGCCCCTAATGGTGGCAGCTGTAGTGGCTGCTGCTGCAGCTGCCGCCGTAGGGTATGGGAACCCGGGAACTAAAAAAGAAGAACCATTTATTCCAAAATGTATACATAATGGATATATAGCCTGGGTAATAAATAACATGTAATAAAACAGCCATAACCAGTCCCTCACCTGCGTAAAGCTCCGGTCCATACATCGCTCCAACCATAGGGCTAAGCTTCCACCCAGCTACTGGGAATAAGGGGAGGGGACACAAATGAGGAAAACGTTCTTTTTTCTTTGAGAAATCACAATGGCTTAAGAAAATGCATATCTAAGCCCCTATAGATCTGAAATTAAGATTTTGGTTTAAACGTGTATGGGAACAAATAACAACAGTGTACAGAATACTTAAGATTAAGCCTCCTGATGTCAGTTTACACCAAAACGCATTAATAAAAACATGTGCATTTCTGATGGTACCATTTAAACTATGTAGCACAAATGAGGTAGTTTGTAATGTAGCCAGAAAGTTGTGTCTGCCTTAAATGACATTAAAAGTTGTGAATACAAAGAATCCATAATGTGCTAAATAAATAAAGCTAAATAAAATTCAGTCCATGTAGAAATCAAGCAATCGGAACTTTGTTGAAAAGATCATTTATAATGTAGTGAAAATAAATATATGCTACTATTAAAAAAATGAATCTTCGTATATTATTTATTATATTGACATGAGTGCATTTTACCATAAGGCAGAGCGTTGAGTCCTTCTCCGTTAGCATATGGACTGACCAGCTTCTTATTGGTCATGACTCGAGCTGTAGCATTGTTCACCTGGCCACGCAAACAAGGAGAGAAAGTGTTCAATACAACCTTTCTGATTCTGATCCAGCAGCAAGACTCCGATTTATCTTCATTTTAGTATAAGTGCTAAATGTATAGTTATGTAAGCCATGATTGTGATTTCATATAGCTTAAGCTTCCGGTGGTAGAGATCATCATGGATGCTAGTCTGTTGCTGTAGGAACGTACTAAAAAGTAATTAAAGGAGCAGAATGTAAGACATATATTCCAAATTATCATAAAACGACACTGATTATAGATTCATGTTTATGTTAAATACTGTGATCACTCACAGTAGGAGTTCAGCCAGAATATTCATATTTTATTTTATAAGCTAACTAGTAGCATGAAAATGTTTTTTATTTTTCTTTCTACCAATTAAAGTCGATAGCGTCTCGGGATTCAAGTTGGATGCCAGACTGGAGTAGTGTTGATCACAAATGTCTGACACAAAACCTAAAATGTAACCCTAAAAACAGCAATACTGTAACTATTAAGCCTTTTACACGCACTTTTTAAAAGCTACTGAAAATAGAATCCCAAATGTGTACTGCAGTATGGATATTTCAGCTATTCAATTAGGTTGAAAAAACGGTATGCATGTTCGTTCATAACATGTTATAGCCTGTATGTGGCCAGATCATCAAATTGACCAAATAAATTGTTTGAAAACAAAGTCAGTCAGTATCGTTAACATTAGGAATACGGTTTGTGGCAAATATGTTGGTAGTTATACGTTGTTGATAGATCTGGCAACCTGTAGTCTGGTTGGAGGAAGAAAGGAGTGTGTCCTTTCTTCCTCCAACCAGACTACAGGTTGCCAGTATTTTGAATGTGATTGCAGTACCAGTTTAGGCCACAATCCTACACACTGCTCCTTGCGTATCAAGTACATTATGAAATAAACTGTATTAATAAGAAGTATACACATAGTCAGAACCCATATTACAGGAATTATGTTTAAAATTTAAAGGTTTTTCTTTTTAACCTACAGCAATTCTGATGTACAGTGTTCTTACTGAAGCAACACGGCTAATATAACCAACAAATCATTATTAATATTATTTAGAACAGACAGTGACACAGAGCAATCATTTAAACAGGGCACTATTTGATTTATTACTGGTTGATTTATCAATAAACTGATGTTTAGCCGCTCAAGCAAATCAAAAGGATTGGCAAAATTACCTACATTACGATGATGTATTTTAAACAAATAAGATTGTGTATATAATTGCATACAACATACATTGTATGCAAAAAACAAAAGGCCTGATTTCTAGTGGACAATGGCAGTCTAGTGGGTGGAGGTTTGGACTATCTGTTTGAAGATCAGTTCCACCAGGCCACCATTGGATCCTTGAGCAAGACCCCTAAACAACTGACGTGTCAAATATGTAGATGGCAAATTAAGGCATTATTTTGTTCCATTATATTAGCCAAGCAGCTTCGGTACACTGGACACCAGACATGGACTAGCACCAGATAATCGACTCAATTTGTGGTCAGTATAAATAGTGTACATTTGATTACTCAACTAAGCTAAACTTTTAAAACAGAAATTGTGAGCTCAACGATATTCCCTTATATTGCGCAAAATATTCAGTTCATGCATTGACGCATCCTACGGCTCATCCAGCACAGATCAGACGAACATGAACTCCTGAAATAAATAGTATCGAAGCAAAGAAACGAAACGAACGGTGCATTCCTTCTCTAAAATGGAAGAGAAGAGAGAACAAGCAGAAGATTGGAACACGATGAGATCAGAAGTGTTCACACCATTCAGCGCAGTCACATTCAGCCAATTACAGTTCTGTATATGAGCATACACCAGCCAACCAGCAAGCATCGGATGCAACACACGGACTTGATCGGAAACAGGTCGCAGCCCAGACCTCGCCCCTTTCATATCGCTTCATACGAAGAGAAAAGGAGGATATGCAAGGAGGAAACAAAACGGATGCAGGAAAGGAAAGAGAGCCAATGCACATTCAACAAAAATGGACCACACGATTGTAAGAAACTCAAACAGAAAATGTTGCACTAACTAAGGGAACGGAAATCAATTTCATCATTTTTGAAAAACAACGTTAGCTTGTGATTGGTTCTTATTGGAACAAAAATGGTGAAAGGGGGCGAGCGAGAAGGACAGTAAGAGAGAAAAACAGAAATGCATATGCCACATGACACAACAAATCAAATCGGGGTTGTCAAACACTGGCAGGCATCTCAAACTAAAGACAAACACCATCACCCTTTCCCCACACGCACACTCATGAATATCAAACACACAAGTTTTAAAAGACGAAAGAAAAAAAACAAACACACAAGCTCCTAAGTTTTAGCCACAAGTCCAAATATAAGGGGTGTAATATCTCCTGAGAGACAATTTCACACTGTCTATGTTATTGTCTGTGTGTAAATTGAATTCAAAGATTTACATACACTTCAAAGCACAAGGTCTTGGCAGTTTGTCTTCAGTGGTAACAGCTACACTACATTGTAAAAAAAAAAAAAATCAAACAAAAAAGCCAAACGAACATGTTTAATCTATTTCCCCTGCTCAATCCCAACTGCCACTCATCAGACAAGTGAGCTTAATTTTTTTAATTACTTTGGGCTCAAGAGCCACTATAAAAGCTGATTATTTTGTCAAATTGTGTTAGATTGAGTTATGCTGCCCCTCAAGTGTATATAAGTTTGACTTTAAATGAAGATGGGTGACAAACATGATTCTACGATTACATTTATTTATAAGGATTTTAATAACTTTTTGGTTGCTTTTATAAAAGACAGAGTAACTGCTCACTGCACGAGTAATACCAATTATCAAACAAGTTCTCGAGATCTCTAATGTTTAACTCGCATGTCTTTAGAAACCAAAAATGACTCTGGTAGAACACGAAGCCCTGCATGTTGTGTGGTGAGAGTGCTACCCATTAAGCCCCCATGCTGTTCGATTTAAAAAATGATGTTGGATGTTGGATGGCATGTAAACCAATGCTAAACTAAATAAAATCTTGAACAATCTTTAACCATCTACAGAAGTGAGCATCTTAGGAAGACGGTCACGATGTTATGTCACTGAATTGCTGTGAGCATTGCTCTCGCTCATTTCATTTCTCTCATGTATTTATAACATTTGTTTCTTGTATGTGTATCATCATTACAAACACGACAATATGACCGATGCAGTCACATTTGACTCTTTTGTTGTGAATGATATAGGGCTGTCCACAACCAAGGATTTTGCTGGTCGACCAGTGGTCGTCATTTACTTCAACTAATCGACTAGTAGTCGACTA
>JAOUQU010000010.1:810797-838127 GCA_028566735.1 Ammoglanis amapaensis
TTAATATTAAATTGACAAACAAGTTTGTTGTACAAATTTTAATATTAAATTGACAAACAAGTTTGTTGTACAAATTTTAATATTAAATTGACAAACAAGTTTGTTGTACAAATTTACAAACAAGAACATGTGTAATTATACACATTTCGATGCCCACAACAGAAGGACTTATCACAATTTTTTATAAAACTTGTGACTTTTATCTAGATGTTATCTTGCAAAATGTGAAAATGTATTTAAAAAAAACTAAGTTTTAAGATTTTGAGTGGTGGTATTCCAGCAGCTTTTTCTATTTGAATAACCAAAAAAATAAGATATTCTTGACATGTAGAATTTGGGCAGAATTTGTCCAGATGACCTGAATTCTATTACTATATAGTGCATGGTAATATCTTTCAGTCTCCAGTTTTCACTTGCAAAGTTACAGTATAAAAAATAATTAACTTAAAATAATCACAATCAGTTTGTGTTGCCTTTTATGTGCTAACCTCTAATGAAATTTGGTTTATAGTGTCATTGTTTGTCAATTTTTGTTGGGTGTACATGTGTTTCAGTGTGTTTAGTCCTGAGGTCATATCCTGTTTGTTTGATAGGTGAGGGACAGTGCCATGAATTGCCTTGTTGAGATATACAGACATGTTGGTGAGCGGGTCAGAGTCGACCTCAGCAAAAAAGGACTTCCACAATCGAGGTGAGCTTGAATCTTCATTCAGTTTCTGTTTCTGCATGATTCGTTTTTTATTGCGGTTCTTCATTACTAGCATGTTTTTATTTGTTTTTAAATAATTTAGTTGTAATGCTGTCTTCATTCTGTTGAGCTTTTATTGATTTGAATTCTACTGCTTGAGATATTAAATCATTGTCAATTATGTACAAATAAAAAAATGTTACATAGTTGTATTCAATCATCAATTAGTAATACTGTTTATCGTTCTTTGAAATTAACTTTTTACTTTATTAGGGAATTGAGACTAAACCAGATTGACCACAAGGTTTTTATTTTGCGCTGAGGGTGTTACAGTGGCTAAGTGGGTTAACTCTGTCACCAACAGGAAGGTTCTGGATTTGATCCCTAGGTGGGGTGGTTTGGGTCCTTGCTTTCTGGAGTTTTCATATTCTCCCTGTGTCTGTGTGGGTCTACTCCTCAACATACAACCAGGTTGATTGGAGACACAAATTGGTTCATGACTTGTTTGCTATAAACTTGTGCACAGATGAAACTTCTGTAATGTTAACCATTTCTTGCCATGAATGAAACCAATGTGTAAAACATAACATTAAAATAACATATAAAACAAACTATGCACTGTTAGTAAGCTTTTATTCATTAGTGAACATTTCCCACCAAATATGTCTAGTGTACATTTTGCGCTTTACTGTAGCTGCAAAACTGTCTGATGCCAGTGTCTGATTCTCCTCATTCTATTATAACTGTCAGCCTTATTACCTTAACGGTTACATAAGCCTACCATTAATTTCGTACAGTTGAGAATTGTTGCTTTCGTCATGTTTAGTAATCTTTCCACTTAAACTGAAGTAGATAAGAAGTCTTGCTTTTACAAAAAGCCCCAATCTGATAATGATAGTTGTGTTTTCTCATGTATCTCCATCCAGTAAGCCTGAATCAGATCTAATTGTTTAGTGCTTTAAGGATTTATTTTGTGACTTGTTCAGCCAAACACTGATTTTATCTAGCATAAAATTAAAAAGCTCATCAGGCTGAAATAACTTCCTTGTTCCTTGTTGCTTTTTCCTTTAGATAATTCCTCATTAAAAGAATACATCTTGATGTGATATATTACAGCAGCTTTCAGTCATATTGATACTATTTGTTTTGAGATTTGTGCAAGTACTTGGTTTTCTGAAGGTGCACTTTAAAGGGTAACTGTTAATTTTGTGTTTTCAGGTTGAATGTCATATTTAGTAAATTTGACGAAGTCCAAAAATCTGGCCACATGATACCTTCCTCTGGCTCAGGTAAGGGTCACTTTCTGTAGATTCTGTAGATCATCTCTTTAATGAATGGTTTAGATTTTTTTATGAACAGGCTAAACCCATTTGATTGGTAAACTATACACAGATCAGCCCAGACATTAGGACTACCCCACACTTATAGTCCGGAATATGGTTATTGTTGAGCTTATTGTGGTTTTTCTTGGTTCACATGCAGCAGACATGGTCAGACAGAAAGAACACACCATAGAAGGCCAAAACCTCTAATAGTCTGCATTTACTCAGCATTTATTTATCACCTTATTTGTTTTCATGTATTTATGACGTGATTTGTTTGACTCTTCATTTCCTACATTTTTTGCTAAAGACATTAGAATGGTACCATGCTGGGAATTTGAATCGCAAGGAATTGTTTGCGATAATTCTCAAAATGGCAAACAGACACAATGCTGATGCACCTGAATTAATAAGTTGAACACAATAAAGTAATAAATTAGTTTATCCATAGCATCCTTTTTTACTCATATTTGCATTTTCGTGTGCAATGTCAGAAATTACAATGATGCTTCATGGCCACTGTAGTAAACAATTTAATATATTATTATAAAATGTTAAAGGTGGGATAACAAAATTATATTATTTGTATGGAAACAAAGTGTTTTTATACCTGTAGTGTGGACAAGGGGTTTGCAAAAGAAGGATTGCTCCTTTTTTTTCTTGAAAAGGGATATAGAAGATTTGGTAATGTTGCATATGAGCACCAGATTGTTTTTCGGAACAATGCTGAATGGCTGTACAAGAAACTGCTTTTTAATATGCAGTTCAAGTGTGTGAGCTAATATGCTGTTTTCCATTTACCCTTCGACAACTCTATTTTACTAAGGCTCTTTTACTACTTTTTCGTTGATACATCACCACATTATTCTTCTGATTTTAGGTCACGTATCAAACTCGCAGCCCATCAGGCAAATCCGATTTGTCACATTATGTTTAGCTCAGAAGAACTTTAATTTTTAAAATGTTAAATAATACAAATACTGCATTTCCAACAATGCATGACAATTTTGTGACTCCTAATTGATCTTTCTGACCGCCACTAGATGGTGCTCTTTCAACAAGTTATGTTGACAAATATTAATTTCAACAGAATTTAGGCTTCAAGAAAAACTACAAATTGTACCTTCGTGCCACACTGTCCTAATTCAAAGCTTCCAATACCCTAATATATTTATTTGTCTCTCTTAATTATCTCATTCTCATATCTCCAAATCTATTTTCATAAGTGGCCAGCTGAAACATCACAGTAATAATATAAAATAATTTGAACACTAGTTAAAGGTGGAAATCTTATCTTGATTATTACAACACAGTGTTGGAGCTCATTTGTGGTTATAGAGGCTTTACCATATTGCACTATACCATGTTTATTTTTCATCTTTTATTTTTTTAAGCAGATTGTTCTTAAGTCACACTGTGTAAGATTTCTGCGTAATTGTACACATTGTGTGTCTTGAATGCTTTGTGTGTGTTAATGGCTGCTCAGTAGATGAGTTTGCCTCCTAGGGGGTCAGCTTGCACTGACTGAATCTTTTAGCACAGGTTTTAAATGGTATTTGAGAAGGCTCAACCTGTGCGTGGCTGATGCTAAAATGCATTTGGTATTACTAAATTAAATCCCCTGGCAGCAGTGCTGAGTTTGCTGAGCTCCCACATTTGAATCTTTGCTCTGCTACAAAGTTGGCTGGTTGCACTCAAGTGCTTGTAACTGATAAAGCTAACCTCTAGTCTGCTTTTAGAAAACTAGATTAATGGGTTGTGGGGTCATCAATGCTGTCTAAGGATCCTGCATTATTGCCGCTGTCATTTCACTGGTTGCCCAGCGGGGTTATCACTGCTGTCTAGGGACCCTTGTTTCTAATTGGGGTCATCACTGTTGTGTAAGCACCTTGGTGTGCGTGTGTCAGTGCGTGTGTCTGGTGAATATATATTTTCCTTAGATGCGAATAGGTTCCAAAAACGTTGTTTTGCGTTGATTAAAACGCGACGCGTGTTGATTGGCTATATGTTATAATGTCAAAACCTGCTGGTTTAAATGCATGAGATGCTATCGTTTTTGTAGGCTAACTGAAGCATGCTAGCCCACAGCTTAAGCGCTCAGCTCTTGGCAAGCTTTATGGTTCTGTCATCACAATGACTGGCTGATGACCAGCATTATTGTATTCCACAGTGATGAGTGGCCTCCAATAAAGACATTTTCAGTTTGTTTTGTGTTGCACAGTGTTTTCATCTGTGGATCATTAATAAACATTAAGTTTTAAGAAAATGAATAATTTTGTGAATCACGTGAAAGCAGCTCTGCTTTAGTGGATATGCTCAACCAAAAACATTCTTATTTTTATTTTCGGGATGGAATTCAACACTCACACAAACGCACACAGACAGACAGTTTTTATATTTTACTTTAATTGTTACATTTCTGCTTTTAGTTTCTTTATCCTGTTTATGTTGGACATGTGACTGGTAGAAGCGTTTCTAAGTTTCAGATCTGGATCTCAACAGTTGTGGCCCAGTGTTCTAGATTCGGCACCTCCTAATCATAATTAATTTTAGCTTTGTTGTGTATGAGCACTGTCGGAGAGGATACAATGCTGTCCCATTTAAATTAATATTTGAATTTTAGCTTTAATAACGCACCAGTCAAATAGTACAGTTTGTGACAGGAGATACTTTGATTTATTTTTCAGGGTATTGAAGGCATTGTTTGTGTGGTCTGTCTGATGTACTTTCTGTGTCCATGTGTGTTTTCAGTGGGTTCTTTGGTTTCGGTCACCCCCCCGAAGGCATGCCTGTTGGTTTATTAATGACTAAATTGCCCCTGAGCGTCAATGAGTGTAACATGAACTGTTATTTCATACAGGGTGGAGGCTTAAAGTCTATGGGGATGCCAGATTAAACACTTGAAACTAGAGAAGAATGAATAGTCACCTTATTTCAGCAAGAAACATGTTTCGAGTTCTTCTGTGGGTTTCCACTTGGAGTTCAGGTTTTCTCTCGTATTTTAGTATATGCTAGCTAATTGAACTCTTTAAACACAAATTTCTAGCTTTTATATTAAACTTTACTGAGGAATGATGTGTTATTAATGTATGGAAGCAGGGTGTTGAAATCCTAATAATCTAATCCCTAAAATGCTAGCTGAATCCCCCTGCCTCGGCATGTTTCACAAAAAGAGATGACCATTCCTACTTTAAATGGAAAGCGAATGGTGTCACTGAACTTTTTGTTTTGGCTGTATTGAGGTTAGCAGCGTGTTTAACCACAAACAGGATGTAAACGGAGACAATAGCTAAAGTTGAGTTTTCATTAAATCTAGACACATATGGGTTGGTCTCTTGTTAGCACAGTGGGGTGGCATTTGTCCTGTCTGCACAGTCACAAGACCAGGGCAGTCGGAAGGAAGGGAAGGGAGGGGACAGGACACCATAGAGACAAAGTGAGAGTCTGAAAGATTAATTTCTGCTACATATGATTGCTTGCATTGTAACTGCAGGGGAAGGTAAGAGAACAGAATCATATTATATAATATTACTATATGAAAAGAAGCTGCATTGGTTCATTCATTGTTTTTTATAACCGAGTTATTGCTTTAATACATTTAGATGGATGATGTGGAAAGTACGTCTATGGGGATAAAAATACAACAAGCGTGCTCATTTTCATCAAACTCATCGAAAAGGTTGCATATGAACTGCATATTATTAGATTATATCGGAATAATTTAATCTCCCTGCTTAGAAGAGATTTATGCAGAGTTTTTGCAGCTTTCTATATGTAGCGCAATTAGTTATTGAGTCCATTTGTTCCTGCCATAACAATTGCTCCCAGATATGATTTATATAAAGGAAATTATGTGTTTCTAATTCTACTGTCTATTAAACAGTTTGTCATATTTGTGGCTTTTTGAAAAAAGTCAGTGTTTGACCAGATTGAACTTTTGAGTTAAGTGTAACAAGCAGTAACATGTACATGTCCAAGATTTATCCATTTAGAAAGATTGCAATTTCTCTGCTTGGGACTATAATAGCTTTTCATTGTTGTGCAATAATATAATCTGGCTTTTGTGTCACTTGGGCATCCAGGCTAACCTAGAGGAAATTGTATCACTGATTTTAATCGTATACAGTTTGGCCTGTTTTAGGATCTGAGTGTTTGACATGATGCATTTCTGATAATGTTTGCGTCTGGCTAATGATCTGAAGTTGACAAAACATAGCATTGTAAGGAGAGGATATGTGGGTACTTTTCAAACAGCTGTTTAAAGGGCGTGAGGAACAGCAGATCATTTACTTGATGGCATTTAGGCAGAAGTCCCGAGTATTTGGGTGGGAGTTAGACTAAGTTGAAAATTTCTATCTATTTGCTGCTCCTATATTTGCTCAGAAGCGGAGTAATAATAGAAATAAACATGTTTATTGAGAAATAGTAATTTGTTGATCATTTGGGCATATTTACACAAGAAGCAGCAAAATCACACAAATTGGCAGATGCTCAAAACAAATCACAAATATGCATCTGTGTGGAATAACTGTTAAATTCACAAAGCATCCGCATGTAATGTGTCTAGTGTTCACATTTTCAGCATTTAGCAGAGCGACTTACAATTACAACGGAACATCGTTGTTTGTGCAGTTGGGGTTGAGGGCCTTTCTCAGCGGTTCAACAGTGGCCACTTTGTGTGTGGCTTTTTATTCTCTAACCACTAAGCAGTCACTGCCCTGTTGATTTGGGATCCTGGCAATATAGTTCATCATAGCATCCGTGACTTTTTGTAGATTAATAAGCCTTACTTTTAAGTCAACGGTTGATCTAGTACTCTTCAGACTGATTGCTTTATATTTGATGGCTTTCGTGGTCTTGTGATGCACTACTTAAATGATCTGCCATGTAGAAAATTATATTCTCTCCCTAAATTGCCTGTACATAAATCATCACAGAGATTCCATTTATATTTGTGTTTATGCTCTTTTACATGCCTGAACTAAGTAGTTAAAGATTACAGCGGCGTTAACAACGTTCGCTCAAGAACTCTTTATAGAATCTCAAGAACCTCTATAGTGTTCTTATGAACATGCAATAAAGAAACAGTTCATAGACTCATTTAGGTCTTTGCTTTAAATGCTGAAATAAGGCAGCACAATAAAATCCTGATCAGTAAACACAGACATCTACAACTCCTGTGGACCTGAGTTTGCACTTTAAAATAAGGAATTAAATCAATATGTGATATTGTTTAACACTCCTTGGAAGATTTTACTGCATCTAATTTACTTAACTGAAAATTCTGCTGAACGTTAAAAGTATTTAACAATTGTACTCAGTATTTCACCCCTCACCTCTTTGCAGATAAGAATTTTGATGATGATGACTCTGTGGATGGAGGCAGGTCCTCTTCTTCCACCTCATCTAAAGGTTTCTCCAGCAGCCGGCGCATAGGCAACATGGGCTCCATGAGACGACCCAGTTCGGCTTCAGCACCCAGGGCTGCGGGTAAGTTATATAAAGGTACTCCTATACCTATAGATTGCTATAATGTCGCGTGTGTCAGTCATTGGATTTCTTGAATCAATTCACAATATTATGAACAGTTGAAGATAGAGATGTGCTATCGAATATGATTAATGTTTACAACTTAGTTTACAAATTACAAAATTTATGCATCAACTGTTTTAAAGATTCCTTTTACTTTTCTTGTTAGAATAACATAATGAATATATGTTTTTGTGATTCCTTTCTTTATCTTTAAAACAAGTTGAAAACTACAGGTAAATCAAAAGACTTACTTTAAAGGAGTTGTTTTAATAATTAAAAAAAGCTGTAGCACCCCCTACTGTTTAAAGTAAATGGATTTATTTTGAAAGGCTTATTGTCAACAAGTTAATTGATTTGTATCGATTCAACTGACTCATTACATCCCTAGTAAAATGGGTAAAATCTAAATTATCTTACATATAGTAGAATATGCAAATATTATTAAAAATGTAAAGAAATATCCATCCTGTTAAATCCTAATAAATAAATGCACATATTTATACTAACATTGACCAGTAATTGCATCTGGCTGTCTAGGAAAAGAAGGAGCCAGTGCGGGTGCTGTAGATGAAGACGACTTTATTAAGGCATTTGAAGATGTTCCTACTGTCCAGGTAATATTCGCTTTGGCAGGTACAATACATTCCATTTTTCTTTTGATGTTTTTCTCCCATTTAATATGTATTTATTTTTTTCAAAGATTTATTCCAGTAGAGAGTTAGAGGATTCAATGACAAAGATTCGTGAGGCGCTTTCTGATGAAAAACATGACTGGGAGCACCGTGTGACTGCTGTAAGTGCTGCACAATCGAACTCACTCGTACATGTTTGCCATTCATGTAGAATCCATGTGATAGTTTTGTGGGATGCAATGTAAATTTATTCTTGTGTTTTTCTTTAGCTGAAGAAGGTGCGCTCGCTGGTTTTGGCTGGAGCTACTGAACATGAAGGGTTTCTCCAACAGCTCAGACTTATGGAAGCTGCTTTTAAGCTCTCTGCAAAAGACTTACGCTCTCAAGTAGTCCGGGAAGCCTGCATCACTTTAGGGTATGGGTCAATGAGCCAGGAAATGGGTTCAATTTCATTTATTTGTGAGTAGAGACCATAAATGTGTACCTGCTATTGACTTTTGCACCTTTGAGTTTACTAGTGTATTAAAACAGGTTTGCTAAAGTGTCAGCAGCTAAAGAAAAATAAGTCTCATTTCAAAAATCCTGTCACGAATTGTCACATATTTCATGTTTGTCATAGTCGATTTAAAAGCTGTCACTTGTATAAAATGTTCTTGCCTCGACGAAATCTGTTTCCCGTGCCACAGCCTTAATTATATCTCACTTTAATGTTTGTTTAATGTTGTGGGACTTGTCGGTGGAGCCACAGTTACAGTTCATGTCTGAATAGAGCCGGCTGATGAATATTGATGGGTTAATGTTTTACTGCTGTCCAGATGTCTGTGTGATACATCACTGTTGTCTTTGCCTTCAGACATTTGTCCTTAGTGTTGGGGAACAAATTTGATCATGGAGCAGAGAACATCATGCCCCCGCTGCTTAATCTTGTGCCCAACAGCGCCAAAGTAATGGCCACGTCAGGAGTTGCTGCCATCCGCCTCATTTTAAGAGTAAGTGTTGTTAACTCAGCTTCTCCTGAAAAATTTTGTTGTGTTTTAGTGGCTTGTGTTTCGGGTTAAATCCCTTACAAGCATAAATGTGGATGCTTATTTGAATACTCTTATTTTGAAGCGAATTATCTTAACTTAATTATCTTACCGCCTCGTCACTATTTGTGTTATACTAAATTTACATCATCTTGAGCAATTTTTAGGGAAGACCTAATATTTTGTCTCACTGATGTATCTGAACAAAGAGAAGTGTTGATCAGTTTTGTCTATAAAAATGTTTTACTGCACTTGCCGGTTAAAGTAATGTTGATTGCACTGCAAAAGCATTCAATCGTTCATAAAAAGTGACAGTAAACCTCCTACCTTTAAAAACACTGTAAATGTTTCACTTATTATGCATTATTACTTATTACTTAAACTTATATGTATCAATATTTACTTTTTATATTTCCAGCACACACACTATCCACGACTCATCCCAATCATCACTAGTAACTGCGCGTCCAAATCGGTTGCCGTTCGAAGGTAAGACCTGGAAGATATTATAATAACAAAGCGCATATGTTTAAAGTTTTATGACTTTTTTGTTATTAAAGTGATTATTTTTTTAAAGCTAAATGTTTTTTTCAGGCGGTGCTTTGAATTTTTAGATCTTTTGTTGCAAGAATGGCAAACGAACACATTAGAAAGGTAAGCGCAAATTGAAAATCCGAGGCCAAGATAACAATAATATTCAATGTTTTTTTGATTACGTGACTGTGCAAAATACTTTGGACTACACTGGACTAAAACTTTAATTATAGAGAACAAATCATTGTGCAAGTATGACCACTTAGTTAAAACTTTAATACTTTTCTGCCTTGCACATAACCTAACTTCTACTACTTCTCAAAGTACTTCTAAAACTCATCTCTATTCTCTACACCTTTTTCTCCTAGTCTGTTGTAATTGCTATCTTTATTCTATAAAGCGGCCTTTG
This sequence comes from Ammoglanis amapaensis, assembly GCA_028566735.1. Taxonomy (NCBI): domain Eukaryota; kingdom Metazoa; phylum Chordata; class Actinopteri; order Siluriformes; family Trichomycteridae; genus Ammoglanis; species Ammoglanis amapaensis. The sequence continues at coordinate 820,940 of JAOUQU010000010.1, forward strand.
GTTCTGAGAAATGCGCGATAAAAGTGTAACTTATTATTATCATGTTGTTTGCTTCAGCCACTCAGCTTCAGCTTTGGTGGCATTTCACTTGTACGAGTGTTTATTACTTGTCTTATCTCGGCAGAACGGGCAACAGATGAGTCCTTTCGGGGCTCTTAATTGATGAGCCCAGAATGAGCACCAACCATGCGTCCTTGCTGTTTCCATGGCAACGTTTCCTACTCCTCTTTTATAAGACGTGCTGGCTCGCGAGTCTCTCCTCTTTCTTTTCTGCCTGCTTATTGCAGCGACTTGAAAGTCGTGACTGTCCACTACCAAGAGCAAAAACTGTTTCTGACTCTCAGGACTTTGAGTTGTTTAAAAAAAACACAGTGCATCTAGAACTTTGTAGTTGTCCTTCAGATAATGTTTCCTTATTATCCCAGGCATGTTGCAGTTCTTACCGAGACCATCAAAAAAGGAATCCATGATGCGGACTCAGAGGCCAGATCTATCGCGAGAAAGTAAGTCATTTAAGTTTTGTTGTATTGTAAAAATGTTAGTTGCTATTTGTAACAGAGATGACTGTAGTTTTTTTCATATCTTTTTTTTAGGTGTTACTGGGGTTTTCACGGACACTACAGTAGAGAGGCAGAGCATCTGTTCCAGGCTTTGGAGTCCTCTTATCAAAAAGCCATCCAGTCCTACCTGAAGAGTTCAGACAGTGTAGTGTCTCTGCCTCAGTCTGACCGTTCCTCATCCAGCTCTCAGGAGAGCCTCAAGTAAGTCCCACACCCTCACATATACTTAGTTGTTTCACTTTGGCAATACTTTGTAGTTGATTGAATTAAGTTTGGTCTTGATAGTGTGAAAACAAAGTGTACATGCAGGACAAAAACATGTGTAAATTAATCATACTACACCCAAAACACTAATCATTAGTGTGAAAATATATGTATGTGTATTTATAAAATTCTTGTTTTTGTTGCTATTGAATAAATAGCACTAAAATATTACACTTTGCTGAAGGACTTCACCTATTGGACATAATTGGCACTTTTCTTTGCTGTCCTACAGTTTTACAACTGTGACGCAATGTGTGTTCTGACAACTTTTGATCAGAATCGGTTTGTTTGTTAGTGCACACACTGGCCAGCCTTCCCCATGTGCATCCGTGAACCTTGGTCCTTGCCCATGACACTTTCACTGCTTTACCACTCTTCTTTCCTGAGACCCCTTTTAATAGAAACAGACCATGTCGGAACAGAAACACACTACAAGAGCTAAAGATTTGGACATGCTGTGACACGGTCATCAAGTCATCACTAATTGGCCTCCGGTCAACCTGAAATAAAATCATGAATTCTGCTTGTAACACATATGGCCCTATTTTAGCGATCTTTAAGTGAGCTATCAGTTGCCTTTACGTCTGACTTTGGCATTTTGCTATTTCAATGATACAGCTCCCTGGGCATGTCTAGCACTTCTCAGAAGAGGAAACTAAACTGCTCATCCACATTCTTTAAATACCCATGGGCATTAATGCAACTGGTCAATCAATTAGCAACTATAGTGAATTCCACTTTCCAATTAGCAAACTCTGACAAATATATCACAATGACCTATATTTTGTGATGTTAAATAAATGTTATTTTGTTTTTTGTTGTGTTTATCGTTCATGTAAATGTTTGCATAGAATCCAAGTATACGGTATTGGTTTATGTCTGTAACAAGCGGGGGCGTATATGCGTTGGGCATGCTATAGACTGTTGATGTCTACTTGAGTTGTTTTCCATTCTAAAGTTGGCATCATGCCAGAAATTTACCCAAACACATCTTATTTTGATTACCGTTAGGCTGAGTGTAGATAGTGTAAAGATATCAAAGTGACACATCTTTTGCAGGGTGTAAGGTTGGATAATAATTTTATATCACACCCAATAACAGGTGTGATGGTGGTTATCGGTATATGTGTGTTTGTGACATGGCTTTGAAAAATTTTAAACGTTACTGATCCTCACAAGTAGCTTGTTGCCACAATAAGTTCTCCAAAGTACCGGTATACTGATCGCCACTCAGTTTATGCCCACTCTGGCTTACTTGTAATGACACAAGTAAGATGTAAATAAATATATGTCTATCTAGCTTATCATTCAGTCCGATTACCACAGAGGAATAAAATCGAGCACTAAGCCATGCAGGCACTCGCTGAGTTCACGTCTGGTATTGTAATATGATACCAACTCCAAATTAATATGTGCCATTTATGACTGATGTGGTTTCCGTCATAGTGACCTCCCAACTGATATCAGGCAATTATATCATCTCCGACAGGCATCTGTTAGATCGTTTGTTTAAAGAGACAGGGCATTGTCGAGCTACATTTATTACGTGTGTGTGCTGAAATGACAGTTCTAATGTTCCCAGTCAGGAGCTTGAGCACCATGTTTACTGTTTACGCAACAGGCAGTGCGTTCTTCATTAAAGTAGGAAAACTACCAGCTCTTATTTATATAGCTAAATAGTCTGTTAAGAACTGAACTAGTGTACCATGTCCTTGCTTTCCAATGCGATTCTGTACTTCAGATATGTTTAAAGCATTTAAAGCATAAGCAATGTATAATAATAAATTGCTGGTTGAATCTTCACTGTTAGGCAAAGTTCCTTAAGCTTCAATTGCTTAGACTGCACAGTAATCACGCTTAGATTGTAGGGGTTGTTACAGAAAATCAGTAAAATAAATAAAAATCATATATTCATATGTTTTTGTTATATATTTTAATATTTTATAACATCATCCCCACTCTTAAACATTTCCCACACAGCTATACAGTCTAAACTTTTTATATTGCATAAATATCACTCACTGATATCACATACATTGCATATTATTATGTGGTATAGTGTAAACACAATAATACATATTTAACCAAAAATATTTTATATTTGTTTTAATACACAATATACACTTGTTTTACTTTCTTAAATTATGAGCACTGAAGTCATGCACCATTGTGGTAATGTTTACATTCTCAGCTGATTTTAGCTTATGGTATAGTTCATTCGGAACATCATTTATTTCTGGTGTTATTACTACACTTTCTACACTACGCTAGATTGCTCTCTAATCTGTTTCCACTTCTTATCAACTGTGAGTGTTAGGATTCCACACAGGGCTGTAGCCCAGACCAGTTCCTGAGATCCTATATACACGTCTGTCATACTGATGCCGTCATTTCACCTGTGCGGGGCGAGATTGTATACGGATTTGTATACAGAGTCTCACCCTGAGTAATAAATTGCCATCGATGGATCATCTCTGACACACTCCGTGAATGAACAACAAGCTTATCGTTGTGATACACTGTGTGTTCTGACATCTTTCTATCAGAAACAGCTTGAACTTCTTTGGTGATAAAATGTTCACTTGCTGCCTAATAAATCACGCCAACTAACAGGTTAAGTGATTGAGAGAATCAGTGTTATTCACCTTAATTCATTGAGTTCTGACAAGCCTGCCATAACCAGAGCTGAGATTAGAATGATTCTGTTAATTTGCTTCCACTGACAATTAATATTTTTTTCCAATTTTCAGTCGCCCCCTGTCTGTAAGAAGTGCTCTAGGAGGAAGCATGGCTAGAAGTAAGAACTTCATCTCGCATACAGCTATGACAATAACAATAACCACACATATCATCAATTTCTTTGTCCTGCAAGATACATTCCAAGGTCTATGCTCTACAGTGCTGATTTTTCGTATTTTGGCAGGTAAAGTGGTGAGCTCTAGAACACCCTCTACCCCTGGTTCACTCCAACGCTCACGCAGTGATATAGATGTCAATGCCGCTGCCAGCGCCAAGTCCCGTATGCCCGCTGTACCTTCGCCCGCACCCTTCAGCTCAGCCGCAGCTCTGCCCCCAGGATCCTATGCCTCCCTAGGTAAGAACCCAAACCTCACAGCCGGCAACTTGGAGCTAGTCAGATATAGCCTGATTAAACCTTAAATCTTTGCAATTGGTTTACAAAAAGTTTTTCAGTTTCATGTGCACGCAAACCTCCCTTCTGGTTTGAACTTTTCCTGCTGGTTTAAACTTTTGTTGTCGTTTATAATTAATTACTTGTAATTTTGCGGCTGAAATTTACAGTCATAACAAATGTACAACAGCATGATGATGTACTACGGGCAACATAATGTAATGTATGTTGTTTTAATGTAATATGAAAAATAACATAGCCTCTCTGTAATGGCTAAAAAGATTCAAGGGGATCCATTATGCTTCATATAAGTTCATAATTTATTCCAACACTCAACCCTTTCTGAGCTGGCGAGACATCATTAGTGACATCATTCACACTTAAAGAAGCAAGCCATAATACATGCTTCATCAAGGACTTGAAGGACCCGAAGCCTCGCCACAACATGTTCCATTATTACTAAGACTATTTACATTACAATTCATTTAACTGGCACATTTATCCAAAGCAACTTATGTTACAAGGTACATTTAGAAATTAGAACATATGTATACAAAGTGTAATAAGTATATACACCTAACTAATAAGGACATAAGTATGCTAGACGCAGTAAACGGAAAGTAGAAACGAAAGTAACAGTACTACAGTGCTCTTTGAAGACCTGAGGCTGGTGTGGAGGTTCTTGAAGGTAGCGAGGGAATCCAGCTGTAACTCATTAATCCTTAATTTTTTCAGTCTCAACCTTCATTAGAGAATTTTAATGAAATGCCCATAAAACCACTGGCTTTTATGGTTATAACAGCTCATTAATAAATCTGATAGCCACCTCAGATGCTATTAAATGGTGCTCTGACGAGGAACAAACAGCAATCACTGTCATGAACGGTGTTGGGATCGGTTAGCTATACTTTATGGAAGTTTTAGGTAGTCAAACTTCATGAATTAAATTAATATCTTGATATTTTTCGAGTAGTTATTTTTATGGGAAAATGTATTTGTTTATTTACACATTTTCCTATAAAGTCCCATTTATACATCTGTGTCAAATCAATGTTGCGACAATAAGGTAGAGCTTCACGTTAAGGTAGAGCCCTCCCCCGACAGAGCCACTGAACTAGATTGGAATCTCTGGCTAGGCTAATGTCTTGGTCACCAGTTTTTTGCTCATTTGTTACCAGTTGGCACAAAAAGAATCAGTAATTGGAGAATTGCTATAAGACCTTTGTTGTAAGACAAAATGTTAGTCTCATTCCATTTTAAATCGTTTTGCCCTGTTGATCAATGTGATTATATCTTCTGTGACAATGGTTTGTTAATCTCTCAGAATTCAGAACTCATGCTTGTCTCCTTTACTTGCATTCATTAGATAAGTCTTCACCAGGCTTCTATAGATGCTCTATCTATATTCTATATATGCGCTATCTTTGCTTACAACCCCTATGCTTTAAGCCTAACTGACTCTAACCTATGCCTCTTATACTTCCTTTTTTCACTCCTCGCACTCTCCATCTTTGTTTTTGCCCCAAAGATGGTACTACTGGTAAAATAGATGGTAAGATGTGTATCTGTGTTTTTTGTGTGTCTAAGATCAGTACTTTTAGTGAGACAGAAACGGTTCTGTGTTTTTTCCTGTATGTCAGTGACGATCACAACCTTGTGGTGACTCTCTTTCTGCATGCCTGTCTGCATGATGGACTAATATTTTTAAAAAACAATGGTATCTATGCTAATACGTTAAACCTTTCCATCTATTATTAGTAAAATTATTCGTTTGAGCTGGTTGAAATGTTAATTGTGTTATTGTAATGAAATACATGTTCAATAAAGGTTGGGATGCATCACATCAAGTTTTTTTTTATTACAAGTCTGGTCTGATAAATTTAGGTTTGTGTCTCACACAAGTCAGTCCAGTATCTTGCTTCAAATATATCAGAATAAATACAATTTTATCAGGCTTTTAATTTGCTTGATTTAACTTGGCACATTCACTTTCAAGTTAATTTGTAAATGGAATAAGTGAAAATAAGTCCAGTTTTGTTTGTAAAACACATTTAGTTCATGACATGAAAGCAGACAAACAGAATTATTTAAAAGCATGTCTACTACATTCCTACTTTTATTCCTACATTCACTTTATAACAGTGCTGTTATGTTTTATGGTTCTTCCCTTTAATTGGTGAAACTTGTTTCCCTTTTTTATTTATTAATATTTTCATCACTTCATCATCCACCAGTCACATCTGTATTTTTGTTTATGCTCTGTATAGGTCGTGTGCGTACGAGAAAGCAGAGCTCTGGAAGCACTACACCTGCAAACACTACAGTAACAGACAGTCGAGGCCGAAGCAGAGCGAAACTAGTATCTCAGTCTCAGCGTAAGTTCCCAAATTCTGTTGTCGATCATTCCCCAAATTATAAGAGTTGTTTTTATTGAGTCATTTTGCCAGACCCTCCATATCAACCACATTCATTTCCTGAATGACATACTACTCTGTTGGCAGTTATATACAACTGCAAACGGGACATCAAGCATGTTACTGTCCTGTAATGAAGGGGTTTACAACCTGAAAAATCAAAGCACTTCATTTTTCTCTTTTGTAAGGCATATTAATCTTGCTAACCACGTACACACACCTCTAAAGTCACAGGGTAGCGCTTTTGTGTTAATGCGAACCCTCTCCACAGAGCATTAGTGTGGCCCAACACAGACCTCCAAAATTGTCTAACTACACCTCAAAACGACACAGACCACTTGGAGTAGTGTCTGACCACGAGGGGGAGCACTATAGTGATCAAAACAATGGTGTACGCACGTCAGTAGTTAAGTACTTGTTCCCTGCCTATGGCAGTGCCATGATGTTTACAATGTTTAAGAAGGTTGTAAACCCTTGTAGTAACATAACATAAAAAATGAATTTTTTTTTTGAAAATTTGTCTAATGTTGGATTAAAAACCATTCAATCTGGTGCATGCTTGGTAATCCTGTCACTATTAGCTGCTTTTGTAACCGGCTACTTTTCACCTGTCCTTTGGCACCTCCATACGCCAGGATCAAGATCCGCTAACCCCACTGGTGGTAAGATCTTCAAGTTCATCTCGTGCAACAACAACCCACAAGCTGCATGACTGCCCCCTGCTATTGTCGCCTAGCATGTTTAAATCTCAATAGATGTATCATTTCTTTCTTTATACATCTGCTGTTCTTGGTAGAGGATTCTTTACCACACTTTTCTTGTGTGTCTTCCTGTGTTTTTAAACTATGATTCAATGTAGTTGTGGCTCATTTATTTGTCGTCTTTGTATTTTTTGTCACACCTGCAGAATAGTTGGTCTTTTTTGTACTTGGTATAATGCGTTCAAAGCTGAAATCGCATCGTTGAGTTGTGACATGGACATTTTAACACTTTTGTAGATTTTGTAAGGATATAACTTCGGTAAAGTAGGCCATTCAGCTAGTTGACAGTAATGTTGAAACGTAGATTAATAGTTTAAAAACAAAATGCTGTTTTAATGCTGGAGGAAAAGCAGTTTGATGGGTTGTGTTATTGCTATGGTAATAGGTTTTCAAAAAGTTTCCACTAATAATTTGTCATGTCACAGAGACTGATCGAACTAAACAGATTTGGTGAAATCTGAACTCATTTTTGCACTTGTTCATTTCAGCTGATTTTGTAGATTCATCTATTAAATGTCACTAAAGAGTCACTATAAATAATCAGCATTCAGCTAGTCACCCAAGTTCTTAGGATACTCCTAATTATACAAACGATTAATATATCAATATATTTTTGGCTTATAAAGATCTCACTTTTTATTGTAAATCATCGATATGTAATTAAAAGACTGGTTTGTATAAATTATGTAAACTGTACATATTTATTGTGGATAAAATGCCTAAAACAATGATCCACTGAATCTTGTCTTCAAATGTCTCGATTGAAATTTTGTACATATATTAAACTTAATTTGTAAAATGTGATCACTAAAAAGGTCAGAAAATAATGTGAGATAATGTAGCTTTTACTTTACTGCATATAGTGGTGACTACGTTTAAAAAATTCAATCTACAGTTCATCTACATCGCCGGAACTGGTTTGAGTTAATAAAGGCTCTTAAATGTTGTATCTCATTATCCACATTGCATTAACTCAACTTTGCTTCTTTTCTTTTTTGTAGCCGGGAGTCGTTCCAGTTCTCCAGGAAAGCTACTGGCTCATACATACGGCAGAGTCCCACGCACTACAGTGGCTGCTTCTACACCACGTGCCAGGGTCCCCAAAAGCCAGGGCTGTAGCCGAGAGACCAGCCCTAGCAGACTGGGTATAGGTAAGGCTTATATTTTACAGGTCCTAAAACCTAGAGGTCTTACTGATATGTTCTTAACCATTTTAATCAATGAGGACTCAAGGGCAATATCCAGGGTCACAAATATGACCTTTTTGAAAAATGTGTTAATCACTGCTGTATTTGGTGGTGCCGTGATAAAACACATTACTACAACACACCTAACATCTAGTGAGTTTGAATTTCAACTACCAGCTTGTGCTCAGTGATCGTCTGGTTTGTTATGATGTCAAAGTAGATTTCTCTTCGCTGATTTTTGTATCTTTACCAACGTGCAGCAGAAGTTAGTATAAATGCCCTCAGTCAATCTAAAATGCTATAATGGAAAGGAACAGGCAAAAAACAGAAATATATGTTTTACTATTTTTTATTACTTATAACTCATTGACATTCTAACACAAATCTCTTCATTTGCTGGTTGACATATGAATGCTGAATGTTGGCTTGTTACACTAATTGCATTAAAATATGTTAGCATTTGCGTTTTACTTTTTAATTAACCTTTTTTGCCATGCAAGGCAACCCTCTCGTAGCGCTGCCTACATCCTTCCTAAACCACTCATTCGGCCCCTCATCAGCCTGACTAATGCCCTAACATGTGTTCTAACAGCTGAGCTGTGTGGTAAAGTTCTTCTTCCTGCTGCTTCTCGTTACCGCACGCTAGCCAGGAGCAGTCGCATCCCACGGCCCAGCATGAGTCAGGGCTGCAGCCGTGACACGAGTCGCGAAAGCAGTCGTGATACCAGCCCTGCTCGGGGTTTCACTCCTCTGGGTGAGTAAACCGGACTAGGTACTGATGGACTCCCCCTCTATAGAATCACTGAATCTTCCAACCATTCTGTATAGATCAGACCTATCCCAAGTCCTAGTTTCTTGCTTGCCTTGATGTTCTTGAACAGTGGTACCCACACGATTACTTGTTCATCTCAAAGGGCCACAGGCCAAAACGAAAAGCATAAATTGCATTAAATCTTAATTGTTTTCTATTTTTCTATTCTATATTCAAAGGAGCAGTGATTTTATTAATTAAAACGGATTTGTACACACATAAAAGGGACGGTGTAGCCTAGTGGGTAGAGCGTTGGGCTGGGAACCCAAAGGTTGGGGGGTCAAATACAGGCTCTGCTACGCTGCTGGGTCCTTGAGCAAGACCCTTAACCCTGTCTGCTCCAGGGGTGCTGTACGTTGGCTGACCCTGCGCTCTGACCCCCACTTCCAAACAAGTTGGAATATGTGAAAAGAAACATTTCATTGTACTGTACAATGAGCATCTGTTTATGTGTAATGACAAATAAAATTGAATTTGAATTTGATTTGATTTGATTTTACAGCAATGAGCCGTGGCCACCCATGAACCCGTTGTTGGTTTACCATTCTTCCTTCCTCTTTCTAATTTTAATAGATACTGGCCACTTCAGTTTTTGAAATGCTTTGAACCTTTGTCGTCTAATCATCACAATCACCATGTCACTCACTTAATTTTTTACACTCACCCATTATTCTTGCTTTTAAGGCATTAACTTTGAGGATCAAATGTTCACTTGCTGCCTATGATATCCCACCCATTTAAACAGTGTCATTCCTTTCACCTGTTGTGATCATAATACCATGCTTAATTGGTGTAGATATAATTAGGGACACTGATGTAATTATGACCAGAGCATCTTGTTCCTTCAGGTTTTATGAGCCCGTATCAACCCTGCCTATCGGACTCACCATTCTTTTCAGTGGCAATCATATCTATTAAAAAAAATTCATTTTGATTAAAGTGAGCTGCTGTTTAACTCATTAGTTAATTTGTCTCAGAATGGCTCAACAATAAATGTTAATAAACATGTACAGCTCTGGATTGGCAAACCGCCTATAAAACAGACGTGTAAGAAATAAATTATTGGTTCTAATAATGCCACACTCAGCACAGCAAATGTTTAGACTGAGGCTTAACTGCAGGTCGGTCTTTATTGATTCAGGTCCAGCCATAAGTTAATGCAGGACAGGCCATTACCAATGGAAATGATTGAGCAGGGACGTGGTGGATGCAAAGTGCTGACTTAGATGTATAGGGAATCTCTGGTATGCATGGTAAATAGCGCATTATGGGTATTCAGGACCGTGAGGGAAAAGTGATGTGAAAGGATTTAGCAGAATAAAGATAATTACGTGCATTATTATTCTGATATGTGTTACTCTCGTATTTAACCTTTATACCACAACCTGACGTGTGCAGGTAATGTAAACAGGACTCGGGAGGGAATGGTTCATGAAAGTATGCACATGGTTTCAATCTTCTAGAATCCGATTAGATTGCGGTGCTGTTTATTACGTGTCATATTTTATAAACATGCACAGTCAGCTTCGACTACATTGTGTTACTCTAGTAATTTGGGAACTGAAAGACACCAATCATTTATTTGTTGGGAAGGTTTTCAGCTGCACAACTATATGCAGCTTTTGCTGACATATTGTGCATTTAAAAGTGTCTTAACAGGAACAGAGCAGTACTGCAGGATCTTTAATTAAGCAGCCGTACTGTTTCATTATGTGGCTTCATTGTGTTAAAATAGTATCAAAAGTATCGAACGTCTTAAAAGCTTGACATGTTGCTCTAAAATTATAATTATTAAGAATAAAAAAACAGATACCCAGCAGGGTGCTCGCACACCAGTATCTATAGTTAACGTTATGTATAGTGCATTGTACTGCATTGTACAGGCTCGGATAAATAGGAAGGTTGCATTAGGAGGGCATCAGGGAAAGAAATCGTTTTTATTTGACTGGCACTATCTAAAGTAAGCACCAAAATAACTCACATTTACATTTAGATTTCTGGGAAAAAACTACATCACTTTTCTATAGTCACCTTGATTTGACAATTGAAGACTATAGATTATAAATAATGAAATAAAAAAGTATATTTGCGATTGTTTAGGTTTAGGGTTATCAAACAAAATGCAGTTTTATTTCTGAGGTAGGTACAAACTATGCAAAACAGTTTTGCATTAAGTCTTATTTGACCCGGAACCTGGCAACCAGACATACAGCACCAGTGACAAACCAGACAAAGGTGTAAAGCGTAAATATTGATGTGAAGTGAATATTAATTTTATAAATTACATTAATTAAAGTTGTTTTTCACATCATTATCACATACAAATCTTCTTCCTCTTTAAGCTTTTTTGAGAAACGAATGGTGCTAAAACCTGAAATGACCGACTATTACTCCTTCCACCTTAAACCAAATGATGGGTGAATAAGAAAAGAGTTGGTGGAGTGTGCAGCAGCTAACGATCAATTGGCTATGATAGACTAGTAAAAGATAGAAATAGCATAACAATATAGTATATAATAAATATATAATAATTCTGCAGGTGAATGATATGGTGTTGAACAAAAGTGTTCCTTTAATATCTAATGAGACATTATTACATCTCTGTAACCTTTTCCAGAATAGTCCTTACTTCACCTTCTGCATTATTGAAACTCGTTTTGTAAGTTGAAGCCCTTTAATTAATAAAATAAGTTGCCGTTCGCAATTCTGAAATTCTGGACATATGAATATAATTTATTACGTTTGTGAGCTGGTCTAGGTTCAGAGTATGAATGTTCTCTCTGTGTCTGTGAGGGTTTCCTCCAGGTAATCCAGTTATCTTCCACTTTCCGAAAACATGCATTCCGGTTAATACTCAATTCAGCGATACTGAATTGTACGTACTCATTAGGACTACATGAGCATGTGCATTGCCGTGTCGGTTTCAAGCCTGGGTAAATAGGAGGGTTGTGTCAAGAATGGCAACTTGTGTAAAAACTGCTAAATCAGAGATACAAATAATGATTCGTAATAGGAGCAGCATTCATATCTTATTACAATATTTTATATTAGATGATATCTTATTATAGTTTCGTATTTATTTCTTAAAATTTTCAACAACCGATACAAGTTTGATATTATAACGTCCATCATGACCAACCCGGGGGAGGATATAATAACCATCAAACACCATGTGCAGAACGGGCCCAGGTGCCTGGCAAAACCCGGAAACATCTGAACATCTGGTAACATTTTGTCCCGATTTTCCCCTCCCTGCCTGCCCCCTCTCACTCTGACTGTGCGAGTGCCAGGTATCAGATGGTCTGACAGCCGAGCTCGGCCCATGTCACTCGCTCTCGATGATATGAAGAGCACGCGCCTCTCATTCCCTGATTGAATCTGATGTCAGACATCCTTAATTGAACCTCGAGAACAGACAAAACAGGCTGTTCCATCGAGAAAATTAAACAGTAATCTGCATACAAATCAGCCCACCGAGTGCCAAGCCGGAGGAGAAGCCATGTTAGTAGAGGCAGATGTGAGATCTACAGGGCATATGTAGAGGATTCTCAAATTATGCTGTTCTAGATGTCAGGTCAATGGAAATCAATGGATTTCAAAATCGCTTTATTGTGTCCCTGAGCAAGCCCCTAACCCTGTCTGCTCCAGGGGCGCCACACCTTGGCTGACCCTGCGCTCTGACCCCAACTTCCAGACAAAATAGGATAGGAAAAGAAAGACATTTCGTTGTAGTGTAAATCTGTATATATGTAATGACAAATAAAAGCATTTCATTTTATCCTAAACGTTGATACCTGAAGTCAAAAACATGGGTTTAAGAATTTCAGCCTATTTGAGAAGGGCTAAATTATGAAGGCTAGATGACCGGATCACAACATTTCCAACACAGCAGCTCTTGTGTTGTGTAGAGTGTGATCAGAAGAAAGGAGCTGTGGTAAACCATTGACACGGACATGAACAGCCAAGACTCGTTTGTTGCATGGTGGGAGTGGAGGCTGGCCCCAACAGACGAGTTACTCTAGATCAAACTGTTGAAGAAGTTAACTCTGATTTGGATAGAAAGGTGTCAGAATACACACTACATCACATTTACAGGGCTGTTTGGAAGCAAAAAAGAGACCTAATATTAGGAAGGAGATCATCATGATGTTCCTGATCAGTATATAAACCTAAGCACTGGAATGGATTACATTGAGGAACAGCAATTGTCTGCAACATCTGACACATTCTTCCAAAAGATAATCATAAATAAAAATTAAGCAAAGCATGAAGGATTTATGAAAAAAGATCTTCCATGCCTGTTATTATAGACATCTGATTTTCAAAACTTTGGACACTAAAAGATGCTTTAAAGAGAAGAAGAATTTTTTTATGATGATATACAAGCAGTGATTTGTACAACACTGAAAGAAATGCATGACACAATAATGTGACTTTAGGGAAGTGATGACATTTGGCTTTAAAATATTGTTTTTCAAAAGTGTGGACACCTATTGAAGAATGCTTAAACGTCCAGAAATATAAGGAAACGCATTACAGAGAATACAGGGAAATCAAATTACAGAAGGTCACCAAAAAGCAAATAAAAATCATCATAGACAGCATAGGTCCTATATTGCTGTAAAGTATCTGCTCTTCCAGATACACCCTCTGTCAGACAAAAGAAATGGGCCCACTGTCAGTCTACTCAGAGCATGTCACGATCAGATTAGTCATCACATTAAGCCCATGAGTATAAAGGTAGGAGTGTTTTGATTCACCTCATTTTATTTTAATATTATTCAATACTGATCAGACAAAACAATATGACTGCTGTTCCAATATTGTGTCGGTCCTCCTTTGACCAAAACAGCCATGTGACTGTGATGCACCGATTATGTTGACACCTTTCTATCAGAACCACTTCTGACATCTGAGCTACAGTAGCTCATCTGGTAGGTCAGACCAGACTGGACAACCTTCGCAAACAACGTGCATCAATGAGCCATCCATGACCCTGCCACTGGTTTACCGCTGTTCGTTTCAGGGACCGTTTTAAGATAAACATTGTCTACTGCAGATTAAGAAGAACCAATAAAAGCTACAGTTTTGAATATCCATTAATCTAGCCTTTTTGATTGGGCGTTTTTCACTGCTTATAATATCAACCTCGAAGATAAAATGTTCACTAGCTCTTTAATATATCCCACCCACTATCAGGTCTTGTTATGCAGAGATAATTAGAGTTATTGAATTGATCAGTCAATGGTCAGAATGGTATGCCTGGGGTATATAGCTAGTACTTTATTAATCCTGAGGTTAACACAGAACACAATTTGCCCAACCATACAAAAAATAAAGTGGTTACTAAAGATTGATCCGTCGATCCATTACTCTGATCCTCTGCAAACCATCAGCTGATTATATTCAAGCTACTCATACAAAAATCTCAACTGAGTGATGGTGTCTTGTTTGTGGTAAGCTGTATTCCATTTATGAATTCACTGATGCATTAATCATCAGCAACCACTTCATTTTGTTAAGGTTGCAGTGGGACTGTCAAGCCTCTAAAGGCCCCAGTTTATGGCAGAGCACCACACACTTACAAATCCTCACTTCTATCAGCGGTTTGTTCGTGTGGAACATCTTTTGTGGCTGTTGGAGAAAACCGGAGTGTGCAGAGGAAACCAGCCGGTAGTTAACATCCCAAACTCTTCAGACACATGCTGCTACCATACCTGCTTTACATGTGATGTGTCTTTCAATAAGTTGCTTCACATCAGCCATCATATTTCATTACATATTGAAGAGGCTCCAGACATGATCTCATCCAAGACCAATGCCTTTTAAACCAGTATCGAACCTCACATAGACTGATATGCATGACACACAAGCTTAGTACATTAAAATGGCAATGCACCAGCCATTTGATAAAAGAAATGATAAGAAATCCTACCTTCTAAACAGCAAGTTCTCCAAAGTCCGGAGTGTGTCATCACTTCTTCATTTTTCTTACTGGTTTCATTCTCGTTGTTAGTCTTTATTTTGCACACTCCTCTTGAATAGAGCCAGTAGTCCGTGCCGACCGCGATGGTCATGAGACTGAAGGCAGCGAAGGCGCCCACAGTGGTCAGCAACATCTGAACTCCGCGGTCAAAAAGACCCATGTTGCCGCATTCTATGAAAGGGGGACCCCCTTTCCTCTTGACGTATAGGAAATAAATATTTGTAAATTTCAGGGACCACAGCAAGGTGAAAAACGGGACACCTTGGCGAAGGTGGTTTTGGTGGACGTTGAATTTAAGACAGCTAAACCAATACAGGAAGACGATTTCAAAGCGCTGGGCCTGTTTCAGAAAACCTGAGCCTGGCAAAGTCTTAATATGAAATGTAAAAATGCAACACTAATTTCTAGAAAAATGGAAGATGAACTGTCAAATGATGATGAAAAAAATAGCAAAGAAATCAATCAATCAAGCTAACAATGGCTATGGAAGATCAAATGCTATCAATACTGAAGCTAAACACGTGTTTCCCAGCTGACACTCTCCACTGTTTCGATTGGCATGACAGACTCTATCAGTCTGACTGAGGACTTAAGGAGGTTTAAGGTTCAACTTTAATATTAACTAATGAAATAATGAAACAGCCAATAGATTTGAAGAAATCGTGTTCTTAAATTTCCAAACTTGATTGATGATCGGTTGAAATCCTGGATCACAATGATCTTCCCATTATTGGCACATTAGCAAAATAAGGATAAAGATAAAGCGTAGAAATAGTGCAAAGGTTATACAGAACAGTAGATATCTAAAACAGCTGGATGGATTTATAACCTGGCCTGAGCTGAGGAAATTAAAGGTTTAATTAAATATTTTGAGGAAAATAGCTAAAGGCTTGTCAAAAAAAACTAGCTAAAGGAGGGATTTACAGGTTTACAGTCTGACAGGCTTTTAGGCAAATTTCTTACTGCTTTTTTGATGATCTGTTACAACGATGGGTTCCAAATGCAGTGGTGGCTAATCAGCTTCTCTGCTGGCTTGAAATATTTGGTCTGTCTAAACACAGAGACCATTGGACGCCAAACGAATCAATGCAAGAAGGCAAAAATATAGAAACAACTGCAATTTCAAAAATATCTCAGGGTAGATACTGGGTGATTGGTAATATACAGGTTTTAAGGTTTGAGAGGAAAGTAGCCTACTGTTAATTAAGATAAGATTAATGTTAAAGCTCTACAATTGTAATCTTTCCAGTAGGTAAGTGTTGATTGAGGATTTAGTGATTGATAGTGCTAATTCGTATGTTTCCTATTGCATCTGTGTATCTATAGAATACATGGGTGAAATAGAAAGAAAAGGAAGAATCGAATAAATAAAATACACACACCAAATAAATGTACAGGAATTGATGTACAACCTAACTGAACAAATTAGACAAACAGGATACAAGATAAGAAATAATCTGATGAAAAAAGAGCCACGATGACACAAGAGAGCAAAATCAAAGCCAACTAAATAAAGAAGCCAAGAAAAAATGCTTAATTCTGCTTTTCTTTCTAAAATTCTGGTCCCCTGTTTCCATAAGTGGCCGTTAATCCGTCGAGCATCTCGATGGAAAAGCTTGTACCGTGCTGTTGAGCTGAGGAGCAGGAGGAGCAGGAGGAGCACCGGGAATCCGAGCCGCGCATCAGGCGCACCGGAGCCGCCGGGCCGATGAGCGCAACCCGCCGCCGCCGCGCGTCGCTCCAGCCGCCGCTTTACCCCACTCAGCCTGGTCCTCCACTACCGCCGCTACCACCGAACCGTGACCACCAGACCCGCGCAATCCCCGCGCCATCTACATGGATAACAGCGGATGGTGATAACGCGTAACAACAGCAGCGGATTCGATCGATTCAAGACGGATATAAAAATAATGTCCCGGAAAAAAAAAATCCAGCGATTCCCGATTGCTTTGCGCGTCTCGCCTCCTCTTGGTACACCGTGATACCAAAGCGAGAGAGGGGGGGAAAGAGAGAGCGAGAGAGAGAGAGAGAGAGAGCGAGAGAGAGAGAGGAGGAGGAGGAGGAGGAGGAAGAGA
>JAOUQU010000010.1:879095-894301 GCA_028566735.1 Ammoglanis amapaensis
TTATTGTGACGTCACAAGTGTGTATCAAACTGGTCGCCCTTCGCATTAGTTGGTACCCCAAAAGTAGCCATCAGCTTCAAAAAGGTTGGTGACCCCTGATTTAGACTGTAGAAGGCAAACCCATGCAGGCAACATGCAAACGCTTTATAGAATGACCTGGGTCTACCCAGGATTCGAACCCGGGACTTCTTGCTGTGAGGCAACAATTCTAACCACTAAGCACATTAGATTAGTTGATAATTCATCATTTATATGCACCATACTATTACAATTGGTACAGCTACTGGCAAAGGAGAATTTCAAAAGAATTGTTGTGTTTCTGGCTGAAAAGAACAACACAACTCCTTACACCTTCTCCTAGCCCAAGAACAAATGCTAAGGATCTTGGTTTTCTACATTGTGCTTTGTATGTACATTGTAAATCTCCAGGCTATGTACTACATTGTCAGACGACCTGGCCTCCACAATCACATGACCTAAACCCAGTTCAGAAGTAAAGCTAACGGAACTGTAATGGTGAAGGCCAAGCAGTTAACAGATGCTCAGCACCTTTGGGAAATTCTTCAAGACCATTCCAGGTAGTTAGCTTATGAAGCCGATTGAGAGAACAGCAAATGACAAATGGAGGCATTTTATTAATACTAACACATGTCTTGTTTCACCACCTATTTATTCTGGTCAAGGTCAGAGTGAATTTAATTTCAGTGGGTAGTAAATCATTCATGTCCATCCCCTTCATACATAGCCAGTCATATTCTGAGACTTCACAATAATGCATACAGTTTAAGACACTATTCACCTTTACATCTATGCATCGTCTAATTCCACAGCATGTCTAGTTCATCAAATGAAGGCTTTTGTTTTATTTCAGCAGTGATACACCATCCATTGCCTCTGATGTCACAACAGAGTTCATCTCACCCCCGAGGCCATTACGGGGGTGGGAAAAGGGATGGTTGATAACTCAGAGGTAGCGATTTTTAGCCCATCACAGTTGACTGATAAGTCATCCCCAGCAGACAGGTTGACAGGTTCAAAAAAGGTCTATATGGCATTGCAGGTTTGTAAATAGGTCTGACTTACAGATTGCAGATGCCGTGTCATGTGAATCGACCGTTTCCTTTGTAAATACGTGCTGTAAAGGATCATATAACAAATGTCCCTCATGTTTGATAGTGTATGTTCTCTGTACTCTTTCAGCAGTATTTTAAGTTGAAAAGTTGTATTTGTATTAGTAGTTACAGCCTGTATATGTCATAGTTATCTTAATGTTGTTTCTTTAGATGACTTGGCATGGATGCAATTACCAAAAGTTACCAGTATACTTTACCAGTTTACTAGTACCAGACATTTCTTTCTAATTAGTTGTATTTTGCACAATACTCTCTCTCTCTCTCTCTCTCTCTCTCTCTCTCTCTCTCTCTCTCTCTCTCTCTCTCTCACACACACACACACACACACACACACACAATTGGACCGTGTGCTGTATCAGATGGCCTAGCCTTCACAATCAACTGACCTAAACGCAATCGATATGATTTGGGATCACTGGGATCTTCAAGTGAAGGCTAAGCAGTCAACAAAGTGCTCAGCACCTCTGAAAATGTCTTTAAAATGGTTGGAAAATCATTCTAGGTGGCTATCTCACTACCTCATTACCTTGATGGAGAGAATACCGATGGGAAGCCAAGTGCAAAGCTGTTGTCAAAGCAAAAAGTTGACTGCTGGAAGACATGCTGTGTTGCTGAAAGAACTGAAGTAAAATGATTTTGACAGAGATAAAGCAACTGCATGACCTTACTGCAACTTTAGGCTAGAAAACGAAGCAGAATAATGCATCTACATAAAGGGAACATAGCTTCTGTGCATGCATATTCTTATAAAATGCGAACATCAATAAAAAAAGAAAGCACAAAATGTAAGGTTAACTGTGTTGCATAGTAAAGCTGTACAACCGAACAAGTGCTCATTTATCTAAGCTTCTTGAATAATGGAGATTTTGGGGCCTCACCTGCTGTGAAAGGATTTAGAGTTTGACTTTAACAAACCGCTTTGACATTACTGTTCTAAGCATTACGACCCTGCCCGTAGAGAGAAAAAAGGGGAGAGTGATGGGCACGCTAGAAAGCCGAACAATGCCTCAGGCTAGGAAGTAATGAGTGCTTTCCCACCGAGGCTTCAGACCCGGTATTTGAAAATTGTTTTGTGTCTTAATAAATCTTAAAAGTGTAATTTACTTGTAAAAGAGGAATAACAAAAGCATCAGAGTTGCGTTTGATAAAAACCACTTGTTAGTGTTGATATGTCGACAGGGCCTCAGTCTCTTTTCTTTGTTTCTTTTGGTTCTTTTCTCAGGTGAAATTGGCAGTCAGATCTTTATCGATGCTTTATCTGTAGTGTTGGGATTCAGTGGAAAATTAGAGTTCCAATCAGATTAAAGCTTCAAATGGGTAGTGGTAGTGGTGGTAGCGGTGGAGCAGGATTTGTTAATTGTCTGAAGTCTCATGAAACTGACTGTAAAGACAATGCCTCTGGAAATAGAAGTACTTTGTAAATTCTTTACAAGGGTTGGCTTCCAGAAAGATTACAAACAAACGTTTTAGTACTAGTTAGCTACCTAGCAAACAATCATAATTAGCTATTAGGTCTGTCTTGTGCAAGGTCTCTGGTTAGTAGCTCAATGCACTTGTATAGAAAGTAAAACAGCAACAACAGAGATCAGCACAGCGAGTTTGGTGCCTTGCTCAAGGACACTTCAGTCAAGACCTGATGAGTCTCTGAGTCTAACTGGCAACCATCTGATCACAAGGTCAGTTCACTAGCCACCAGGCATTTTCTCAGGTGTAGACTGACTTCAAATCACAGAAGCACCCACAGCAACACTTATCCTCATTACTAAGACACATTTAGTCAGTAAGGTAGTAAACGAGCAACATTCTCCCTGTAAGATACGTATACTTCTGGTGTGATTCTTCTGTTATGATCATGCCAACGACATACTTGGTCCCCTATTAATTATTATCCATCCATTATATAGTGTTTGTTGGGATCTGAAAAGCTCATTGTGCATTATTGTTTTTTCCCAATAATTGGTCAATTTTCCCAATATGTTATGGCAGTATGATGTATCTATTTATGTTGGATGTGTGTTTACATGTGTGGTTCTGATCAGCATTATTACCACAAGATTTAGCTCGGAAGGTATAAAATGCAGAAATGAAAGCATGTCACTAAATTGCTTAACCAACTTGAACCCTGTTTAAGCATGATTGAAGTAATTTACATCTAAAACGCCCATCACCAGTCTCTTTGTGCAGTTGCTTAAACCAATTGCACTCGGAAACAGACAAACTTCTGTTTTTCAAATTCACTGCTGCTTGAAGCATCCGGCTTTTGTGTTAAAGCGACTGTAAACTTCCACTGAACCCACCGTTCTCATTCTGATTTTGCTTTAAGGCTGTAAGTTGGATGTATGTGTTGAACAAGCTGATGACATAATTATGGCGTTGTAGTGCCTAAAGGTAGTGTTGTACAAGGATGGGCAGCTAGGCCTCATCACTTCTTCACCTCTCTATCAGTCCCCTGTCCATTACACAAGTCCTGAAGTGGAAAATAGGATGTCATTCTGGTGTTTACAACCCTGCAGACTGCTGGAGGTGAAACACTGACGGTCGTGCATTTAAAGAAAATGTACTTATAGTCTTTACGCCACTCGAAGATGATTTGTTGTACAACAAGCCTGGTTTAACTGTTTGTGTCAAAAATACTTTGAGGCACAGAGAAAACTTTTTTTTATTATCTTCAAGAAATAATTAATTAAATAAAAAATAAATAAATAAATATACATATATTTTAGGTGTAAATATATTGTTGTAATACGGTGGCTTAGTGATTAACACTGTTGCATCACAACAAGAAGTCCCGGGTTTGTTTTTAGTGTAAAGCAAGATTGCTATTAATGCAAATTAATTAATTAATTAATCTGTAATATATAAGATTTTTGACACAACTTTACCCAATCAGACTAAAGACTTTTATTGGATCGTTGTGTGTTTCACAAACTGTAACATATAGAAAACCAAATAAAAAGTGGTCACTTCACAGATTGATATACCTGCAGATATTGTTTTTAGACTAATAGTATGCAAACTAAAATGTCTATGAGCTCTTGATAGACAAACTCTTTTTAAATATCCTTGAGGGTTTTTTATTGTAATAAAATAATTCCTTAAAAAACTTTAATATAAATATTTTTATTGTTTTTCTGGAGTTTGTGTTTTTTTTTTATTTCCGCTTGTGTCGTCCCCTTTCTAGTATGTGAAGATTTGTGCATGTAAATTTGTAATATGTGAAATTATTTAATAAAGTTAATAAAAAAGTGAGTTAAATAACAGTTATATTAACTGAATCTTGCTTACAACAATTTAAAAATCATCTAATGAGAAGAAATAAAGAAAATAAAGAAAAATAAGAGTTGGTCACACTGGTGGGACCTTGGCATTGTTCTAAAAGCATAATCAATAATTTATATAATCGTGACACCCTAAACAAGGCGTACAACAATGCAAAACAAAAGCATGACACGCACCGCCTTGTTCTGAAAATCCTCCACTCAGGCTTAGGAGCAGACTGGTTGTCTAGTATACCACACGGATTGTTCAAAAGAAAAAGAATTAGACAAAAAAGAACAGTTCTAACAGAAATTGAGAAAAAAAGGCTACAGCTGGCGAGACAAATGTATTCAGGAGGCTGTGGGCCGGCTGCACAGTTTGTCCTGCTAAATGTATGGAATCAGGCGGCTGCCTAAAAACTACAATTACAGGTGATACACAGATTCAAATCACAGGGCTGCCTCTTTACGAGCCAAGGAAAATTGTCCTAATGACGGGTTTGTAGAAGAGGACTGGCGGATAGAAGACGGAAAGGGAGGGGGCATCTCTCGGACTCTCTCTCTCTCTCTGTTCCGTTCTGTCTCTCGCCCTCTGTTCCGGAGCGCTGGCAGTAGCATCTGCACCTGTATGCTCGGCGCACTGTGACTCCCTTAATGATATGGAATGATATCATTAGCCAAAGTGTTCATAAACAGATGTTGAGCTGCTGCCTAAATACTGTCGGCTGAACGCTGCGCATCCTGAAACGGTATTATTTATATCCAACGTTTAAGTTTGTTATGTTAATAACCCAGCTATTAGCAGGCAGGATGTTGCGGGCAGAATATAAATGTCATGGCGCCGGGTGCCAGCGCGCAAGTTAAGTACATCTTCACAGGAGCAAGGGGGTGGAACGGTAGCGCTATGTTTAGTGCTATTGTCTCTACGTCTTATCCCCCCACACTTAGCACCTTGGGGAGCGGGTTCGCATCCGTATGCATGTCTACAAGGTGCACCTGCTCCACCACACTGGCTTGGTTAATGTAGGAAAGGGTTTTGACCTCTGACAGATGTCTGCAGAAGGAAACACTGACTCGCAGGGAAATAACTCGCTTAGTTCATCCCCTTGGCTCCTTCTTTCATTCATTTTTTCCCTCTCCAGACAGACGAGGGAACAGGAGCAGGACCTTTAGCTAGGCCATGTGGAACAACGTCAGGATTTTCTGACATCTTTTCCAATCTTTTTTCCCCAGCTGAAAAAAGAAAGTACACCATTCCATGCAGAACAATCAAGTGAATGATACCAATGGAACGATGCTATTAAAGAATTTATATATTTATAGTGGAATCAGACTGAAAGGTTATCTAAAATACAGCATTTCTAAAGTTTAAGTTGTGTAATTTCTAATAAATGGCTTTTAAATGACTCTACCCTCTTTACACCAACCATAACATTATGACTACTGACAAGTGCAAATCACTGATTATCTATTCATCACAACACATGTAAGTATATATTGAATATATTGGGCAGCAAATGACCATTTTATCTTTAGAATTTTCACAATACATTTTCTATATATTGTTTGCTCACCTCATCATTTACATACATTGAACATCTCATTTCAGACAGCAAAATAAGGATCTTTCCCCAAAATGTTGCTATAAAGTTAGTTAGGAAAGTGTACAATCCTGTCATTGAATAAAGACCAGGGTATAGATATAATAACCAGACCAACAAAACACTCACTAGTAACCTAGTGAAGAGAACTTTCGGGTATGATTTCAGAATATTTCTGGACCCTTGAGCAAAGTGCATAAATGATAAAAATAGGCTTGATTCTTTTTCAGTCTAGTAAATCTGTTCTCAAACAAGATGAAAGTAACAAGTTACATTGACTGAGGTTACTATAATTTAGTTTTTATTGTGTACTTGGACTTTGAAAATTATATTTTATAATATTAGTTTTAGTTCTATTTATGTATGCTGGTTATTAAGAACTTTGCCTAAATGTTAAATAATATTTGTTACAGAATTTTATTATGTTGAAAATTGTCTCTTCATTGGGTTGCCAACAACGGTGTCCAGTCAAAAAAAAAACATGTTCAGAACTCAACAAACTGATGAAAAACACTCAAAGCAACATAAGTAGATTACGCTTAGAAATAATATCCTAGTCAAACCCTTATGTCATACAAATCAATCTCTTAAATGTACATATCAGAAATAAAGGACTAGAATATGTCGTTAGATAGATGTTGGGTTTGGTGGGAGAGGGCCAGTTTTTATTCATATTTTAAACCAGCCAAAATTTAGTTTACCTGCTTGAGCAACAAAATCTGCAAAAATTTTTTTTTACCCTGAGCACATTTTAAATGAGTTACTTTTACTTGATAATATTTTTACATGTTATCTCACTCATACTTAATTGAAAAAAATATTATTATAAACTAAAAGATGTTATTGTACTCATAGGAAACAAACATAGCTAATAATCATAGCTAAACAAAATAATCTCTAGACTGTCTGCCGGCTTACTATAGTCTAGCACTCATGAACCCAAGGTCTGAAAAAAACATAAATACACAATTTACTTCATAATCATTTTGAGGTTTGAGTCTGAAGATATGGCACAGCACTGATTCTTACTAACCTGCCACATTAACGCCTGCCAGGCACGAGTCACAAAACCACCATGCTTACACATGTTAACAGATTTATGGAAAAGGTTAGGGTGTAATGCCATCACCCCCCACCTCTTTCTCTGTGACAGACCCCGCTATTAGGCTCGTTAGTCCGTGACAACGTGACAGGTCGTTTGACTCTTCCCCTGGTGTGGCCATTAGTCCTGTCGCACAGTCTCCGACAGACACGGGGCTATCGGCCGCTCTCGCAACCCCTCTAATTATTTCCTTGGGCGGCACGAAGGTAATTTTTAACCTTTCACGTGCACCTGGGGAGCCTCCTCGCGGGAGCCAAGGTGTCTGTGTGGCATTCAGTCATCAAAACATGACCTTTAATGGCCGTGCGGAGAGCAGTTGGCACCAGTGGCACACGCCACGCCATGCTAATACTGATGACTAATTTATGCAGCAGCCTGATCAATTTAAACATGGAGGGGGGTGAGAGGTGATGGTGAGTAAAGTGTCATCTACTGGGCAAAAAGAGGTTAAACATGATCTGCCAAAAAACATCTTTAAAAAGAAAATAAAATCTTTGGAAAGAAATCAAAGTGAGAGAAAAAAGTTATTTATTAAATGTAATTAGATGAGACAAACACACTCTCACATTCATTCGCGTGTTCTAGCACGCCTGTAAATCTAATGCAAAAACACAAAGCACGAGAACACACCGGGTTGGTAGATTGAACAGAAGATTTATTTATGTCTGGGGTGCGCGACGGCACCAAAGTCTCTCGCGAACGCGGCGCGACGGAACCTGGAAGTCTATGCGGGATATACAAACACCGGTCTTGAAAGACTGACCCGAATACGGGAGACTTGACGGGGTTTCCAAAGCGAGAATCTGGCCACGATCGGTGGGATAATAGCCGATATATAGCGGGGGTGATTATTACCATCATCTGAGTCAGCTGTGTGTGTGTGTGATTCGGGGTGCAAAGCGGAGAAGAAACGTAGCGCAGCCATGCCCCGTTGCTGCGGCAACAGCACGCTAACCGCGCCCCCATGCTACCGCACGAACGGTCAAACCTCGGATCCTCACATCTTGGTCCACTGAGGGACTTTAGCTTTAAAAAATGTCCTGATGGGACTTTCGAAAAGACTTCTGTTGTATGCAAGTTGTGCAAAACGGAGTTTGTTTATCACCGAAGCTACTCAAGTCTAAAATACCATCTCAATGCAAAACATGTTACCGCAAGCACAGCGCCCCCACAGCTCATTTCAGCGTCCCCACAGTTCATTTCAGCGTCCCCACAGCTCATTTCAGTGTCCCCACAGCTCATGTCCGCGTCCCCACAGCTCATGTCCGCGTCCCCACAGCTCATTTCAGCGTCCCCACAGCTCATTTCAGCGTCCCCACAGCTCATTTCAGCGTCCTCACAGCGGTACTAATAAACGTGTTGTGGTTTATGTTATATTCACATAGCATATGAAACACACACACATACAGACAGGGGAACGATTAATTAGTTTACTAAAGCAACAACGAAAAACAGAACATGTCCGCGGCACTTCACGTGTCTTACTCCATCTATATATATGGGAATCATATAAAAATATTAACACACGTGACTACATATGGTTGTCAATGGAGAAAATACTGAAGGGAGAGTAAACGAATCAAGCTTATAAAGTGAATATTAAGTGTAAATTCAGTCTAGTTGATTGGATAGTACAAGCCACGCAATGTATTAGTGCCCTGGCTGGAGTATTTCAACATTGCGTCTATTATCTTGTGGCCATATGTTACATAAAACTTACAGATTCATCAGCATGAAATGGTCTTCACATTGTAAGCTTAGTCATTCAAACAATTAAAATAATGATTAAAACTTTTTTTTTATTCGAGTCTGCATCAAATTGAAAAATCTACAAAATAAATTCAATCATTAGACACAATAAAACTGAGGTTCTGAGACAGTGAACCTGTGTTTTCATGAAACATTATGCCAGAAGGGATTTTCTTTTTTAATCTCAGTGCCTAGATTCATATTGAATTTTAAGCTAGTGAAGTCATTACCATTTTGATTAGAGGTGTGTTTTAGTTCTGTCAGACTTACTGTATTTCTTTTTATCTCCGTCTGGAGCTTTGGTTAGGTATAAAACACCAATTTCTCTAATTCAATTTCCCTTAATTCCTTTATTATAACAGGTACAATGTCATAAAAATGTTTTTACATGATTGCCCAAAAGTAAAATTTGAGGCAATTCTACTAGGAACGTATTACCTTATAGAATTTAAAATAATAATAATGGAAAAAACTTTTAGCTACTAAATGTGACAGGCTGATAAAACTGGATCCAGTGATTGTTCTCACTGCTAAGAACAAAGACCCAGGTACAAGTAAGACGATTTCTTGGTAAGGCAGTCCAGAGATTTCTGTGTGGAGTTTGTATGTTCTCCTCATGTTTGTGTGGGTTCCTTTTTTTGTACTTCAAAGACCAAGACCCAAATCTTTAAGCACTAGCTCTAGTGCATCACAGAAACACAATAAAAGTAAGTGCACTGAAAGAACGTGGTAGGTAAACTAAAAACAACCCCGAAACACAGTGTGAAACTAAATGGACACCACTTTGTTGACTTAACACAAGGGCCAGGACTTGTGACAGGGTCATACTGGTCATCGCTGGATAAGAAGAAGTGGAGACAACGGCTTCTTATAAATGTATAAATCATTACAGAAAGTATTCATTAGTAGCGGGTAAATAAAAGCAAAGCATAAACATTCAATATCTAAACCAAAGTTGGTAGGTTTTTTGGAGAAATAGTAAAGTTTGATCAAATATTAGTCTGTCATGTGCCCCAAGGTGTTGTGTTACATTTAGGACCACATTTACCCATGAAATGTGAGCACTAAAATGTTAGTGTGCAGTGCACTCACATAAGTGATCTGGGATGTACCTATGCAGTTAGGTTAATTTAAGCTATGAAAATTGACTGAGTGTGTGTCTCTATTATGCACCAGTTCAGCACCTTTGAGTTCGCATTTTAAACATGTGCAATTTGAACTGTACTGTAAGTATCAACCAGTCAAGCTTGTCACAGGTTCATGTGAACCTCGGATGAAATCCCGAATCTACTCAGCTAAAACTATATTAGAAATCAATAAACCGTCTTTCATGACAGCCTGCCAGAAATAAATCTTTTTTTTATTATTATTTTAGCTTTTTCCTCAATATCACACAGACTAAAAGATCTATAGATGTTCGTCATGCAGCATGAAAGTTTGATGCTTCAGCATGAACTGGAGCTGACTCTGGAACATATCGTTTATGTGGTTGGTCAGACAGACATCGATATTTGATAGATTTTTGAAAATCTTTCAGTGAAGGACGTTTGCATTATGTGCTTTAATGTAACCCATCTCTACCATTTACAACAACACTGTAAACAATCAAACAATTGTTGAAGTCAGCCATCATAACTAAGCATTCTGTAGCTGGGACATTTGGGAAAATATGAAAATCACTCCAAATGTTTATCCCAGTGTGCTGGGTAAACAATGTCAATGTAGAACTGACATGTGTTTGAAATGTTGATCACGTGATGATAAATAAAATGGAAATAACATTTCAGAAATACCAAGGTTGGCATCTGATGAGTTCCTGTTGCTGATATGCCATGCCATGGTTACACACATAACCAAATTGTGAAAAATAAGAAAAAATAACAAAAAGAGAAGTAAAAGAAACTCGGGAAAGGAGATTGTAGCATATCATAGGTTAGATTAGGTGTGGTTAGCTTTGCACCCAGATCAGACCTGTGATGCACCGTATATTCTGACACCATTCTGCCAGAACCAACCTAAACGTCTTCAGCAATTTTAGCTACAAAAGCTTGTCTGTTGGATCAGACTGTATGGGTCAGCCTTCTATCCTTCATTATGTGTATCAGTGAACAGCAAACAAACACTGGTTTACCACCGTTGCTTCCTTGGAACATTTTTTTTTATAAATGCTACCACTGCAGCCCAGAAACACCCCACAAAGGTTATATTTACTGTAATGCTATGGTTAAATCGATCCAAATTCGGCCTTTAAAGTCCATTTCACTGAAATAAGCGATAATGGCATATATTCACGGCACACACAAGGAGCCCTATTTGCCTCTTTGCAGTGGGGCGATTGGAATTTAGAACTATGCCGCTGTGGAAAAGACATGTTATTAAAGAGTTAAAAAGCATATTTTAACCAGGTGTTGCACATTATTCACGAATAAAGCTATAGCAATGACTGTAATGTGATTGTCTGGGAGCAGAAGGGAGAACGGATTTTGTTAGATATTTTCCTCGTTCAGTGCAGGAGAATCCTGTAGCTGAAAGAGCTGCCCAGTGCTTTCTCCATTAAGGATAACAGCATGGTAATCACTCTTCATCCATCATGATGAAGGCATGTAGCCAGAACACCTAATGATGATTTGAAATAGTGTCCATATACTTTTTTATGAAAACGTACTGCATATGCTATATTTAACTGTGCAAATGTGGTCACCACACAGCAGTGATTCTTCAAATACAAACAATAATATGAATAATATATAGTGTAATATATAACCCAGCCAAAAGACTGGTTATAGCACCAGAGGGGGGAAGGGAAAGGAATATTTCAGATTTATTTTGTACCCCTGTTCCATGTGTCTTTTCATTTATGTAGGGGAAACTTTTTGTTTTTTCAGGAAATCAGCCAACAATGCCAAGCCTCATTTACATTCCCTTCGAGTCTTTGTTCCATCCGAAATGGGTTCATAAACCTCAACACATGCACAAAACCAGCGGGCGTTAGGGTGCACCGAGCACGCTGCTCCTATTACCCGAAATATCCTTGTATCACAAAGGAGCCTGACAGAACTCCAGATTGTCCAAGCAGCTGCCAAGAAGAACAAAAAACTTTTCAAATGTGAAAACACAGAGCACATTTTACACTGTTTTCTAAACTAAACGGGCATGTCTTTTTTTCTATTCTCTTTTACACAATCAAGCCAATTTATTTCAATTATTTTGTGTTTTCTGGTCATATAAGCTTTTTAATGTGGTCTGGCCAAGTAGGTCCCTGAATCTAGTTCTCACTGTACAACTGTTGTGCAAATATACTTGCTTCCTATTAGTTACTATGTTAATCATTAATGATTTTGTTACAATTTAACAAAGTTAATTATTATTGCACAAAAGAATAAATCAGAACATTATGTATTTTCCCAGTGGGGTAATATTTTAATGCCATCATCATTAACAACAACAACAACAAATACAGTTTTTACCTAAAGCATTTCTAGGCATCCAAAAAAGAAAGAAATTTACTACAACAATAACTTGTGACGACTCTTCACCTTTATTGTTTTTTATCCAAAACAAAACATAAGTAATCACAATGGTTACACACACACAATCACACAAGTCGTTTATATTATTTCTGCTTTTTAGTTAGGAGACCCACACCCCATTTTTTTTACTATTTATATTCATAATTAAAAATACAAAAAGAAAAAAAGTGTAAATGTTCCATGAAACGATGTAAAAGCAATCAGGCTGAGGCCAGGATGTGTTTTAAGTTTTCATGTGATGATAAATGAAAAGGAATTTTGGAAAATTTACATTTTAAACATTTAGCAGATGTCTTTTATATAATAGGACTTACACTTAAACTAAAACACCATTTTGAGGGTTAAGGGCCTTGCTCAGGGGCCCAGCAGTGAAAACTTGGTGGCGTGGCTTGAACAAGTGAACATTTGGTCTCTATTTTAGTAACCAATCCATCACTGCCATGAAATGACACAACAGACGTGTGATAAATTCGTATCCTCAATGAATCATCAGTACAATCTACAATCCTGCAGCCATCAACAAATAATATAAATACAATAGAGACATTTAATGTATC
Organism: Ammoglanis amapaensis; assembly: GCA_028566735.1. NCBI lineage: Eukaryota > Metazoa > Chordata > Actinopteri > Siluriformes > Trichomycteridae > Ammoglanis > Ammoglanis amapaensis. The sequence continues at coordinate 892,025 of JAOUQU010000010.1, forward strand.
ATCAGAAAATAATACATATATATTCTTTATATAAATAACTGACAAATACATAATAAATCACAGTGTATACTTGAATTTTGAACAGAACAAAACATATTACACATTACTTGTCATTCTTAAAATCAACAATAATCTTCACTTAGCTCTTCATCCACAACTGAGTTTATTAAATACATTTTTGGATGTCAGGCATTCAATATTCACACATGTGATTGCACTTCCTTTAACAGACAGTAAATGATTATTGACGATAAACTTGGCTCATAAAACTGTCAAGTCAGTCTGATGTTCTCAAAGGTTCTCATAACGTCTCTTCCAGAGCAGCTCAAACATCTGACAGAGAAGTTCATCACTACATCACTATTGAATCAGGGACTGTAATAATGGATGTATTTATTCCAGCAGCCAACCTGGAGAGCCACCAATCTGTCGCAGAGTTACGACCACTCTTCATCCAAAAGTGACTGTCCAGCTGGCACACCAGAGGTTCAAACCTGGCAGTAGACCCCTTAACAGCTTGTATGAATTAATTTCGTTTATGATGCTAAAATTCTCACATAATAGATAGAGACCAGAAAAGGATGGTTGGATGAATGGATGCATGAATGGATGGATGGATGGATTGATGGATGAGTGGGTAGATGGATGGAATGATTGATAGATGGATGGATGAACGGACATACTTATATAGACAAAAGTGTTGGCTCTATAAAGAAGCTCGGAAGGCGTAACTGAAAATTATATTAACATAATTAATCAACCACGTATATTTTCCATGTATAACATTGAGGTCTTCTGATTGATGAACATTAGATAGCTGGATGGATGCATGGATGTACATAAGATGGTTGGAAGTAATAATTGGATATTAGATGACTGGCCGGATGGATGTATTATAGATGGCCGGGAGGGAAAGTGAATATTATATGATTGGTAGGATGGACATTAGATGGTTGGATGGATGAATTGATTACATGAAATCTTCTCCGGACTGCAATTGCATGACATTGACCGTTATACTAAACTTTAAAAAAATTTCCAGCTACAGCAGTTAATATTCCTATTTCCACACAGGCATTAGTAGGTTCTCCTCATGTTTTGGATCCTGAAAAGACATCAGCTAGAAAACCACAATCTGAAACCAAACTTGGTTAATGATGCACAAACAGCCCAGCCTGGTTTCAATTCACAGACGTCATGGTTTATTCTGGACTCAATATGAGAGTTCTGGGTTCCAGTGGTGACAGTGATGTGAAGAGTAACAAACATTTACATGGGTTCATTCCCAGAATCTGTAAGGTTCACGCCACAGCGATCCATCACATTACAATAGGCTGAATGAGAACCATGAGACATGGTTCAGTTAATGTAGAGAATATTATACATAAATGCAACTTTTAATTTAAACTTTAAAGCTGCTAAATCCCAGTTGACATGATTCAAACTATAATGCCACAAATATACTCACCGGATAGAGTTGAACAAGAGTTCCATCCAGCAGCCAAGCTTCAACATGTATTAAAAAGAATTAAATATTCTTTTGTTTGATGTAATTGGTATTTTCCAAACTCTAGCATGTTTTTTTTTTTTAATCCGTTTAGCTGAAAACTAGTTCTTTCAGAAATCTACAAATGTTTGGTTGATAAATGACAATGATATAATAATGACTATTATGAAGTGATTTTAGAAGTGAAGACATACATAACCTCTTGTAAAAATACAAGCTGAGCTACATAATTAATTTCCATGGACAAGAATTTAAAATAAAATAGTCGAAACAATTTAAAATGAATCCTTACAGTCATGTTCCAACATCTAGTGTGAAGACTGAGACATCGTAGTACATCGGCAAAAATGGTAATTGGGAGCTAAATTGGAATTTAAAATGATAATGATTTTTATACACACACACACACACTCAGGATGGACTTCGACTGACTCTTAAATGTCATTTGGAAGCTAGATCTTAATTCTGAATGAAGATTCCAAAAATAATGATTTCAATTGACAATTCAAATTTAATCCCCACAGTCATATCTTAAACTGGTGTGCAGACTGATTAATCATGGCTTAACACTGGATCTGTGTAGAAATACCAGCTGAGAGCTTGATTTAAATCCCCAGTAGCAGGAATATATAAAAAAATATGGATGTTTGATTGGCAGTTGTAGATGAATTATCACAGTCATCTTCCAAAGTTTATTGTCAAGGTTTTTTAGAAGTAAAAACTGATGCACCGTCTCCTAATATTGTTTTGGAGCATTAACCTTGATTTCC
>JAOUQU010000010.1:1015531-1030943 GCA_028566735.1 Ammoglanis amapaensis
AGACCCAAGATATTAGTAAGTCCAAAAGTCAAGGTCTGTTATGGTAAGGCTCAAAAGCATGCTACAAAAGCAATGTATATTACTTTCAATATGACAAGATTTTCTTTTCTTTTCTTTTTTACTAAAAAAACATAAAACATAACCATGAGTTTGCTGTTGTGAAAATTATCATTAAAATGATGTTTCAGGCATACAGATGAATCAACCCAGACTTCAAAGTCATAAAAACATAAAAAACACCTCACACTTCTGCCCGTGGTTGCTTGTGGCATTTTTTTCTTTTCAAAGAGTGGACATAGCCGAGCATTTGCAGAAAGACCGCAGACACGGCGAGTGATTGCCAGCCATGCAAATAATCACTTACTTACACTCTATGAGTTTGCTTCGGATAAGGCAAATTACCATTTGAAAATGAGCTGAAAAACACTCTGGGCAAGACGATGGCATTGCGACTCTGCTACTTTTCTGATTCTAAACTTGCTCTTCCTCTGAAGCATGAGGAAAGAGAATGTAGCAAAGAGGGTGGGAGAGGAAGAAATAGAGAGGTAGGATGAAATGAGTCTGAAAGCGTCAAAAGCTCTGAGAACTCCACTGCCAAACGTATTTTGTGCTTGATTGAATGTTATATCAGTGCAATATGTTCGATTGAAGTTCAATTTAAATCTTGCATGGGCCATAAATGTTTTTCATTGCAAACCTTATTGCTTCGATGTCTTTTGTTTCCCATCTGGAAAATGTTCTGTATGTGCTGTTGTATCTACATTTTTGTCGTGTAAATGGTAAACTGTGTCATCAGTCAGGCATAACATTATGACCACCTTCCTAATATTGTGTTGGTTCCCCTTTACTACACTAACATACTGTGATGTTCTGTGACACCTTTTGAAAACTCTTATTTGTGAAGTAGATGCAAACTATGCCTAATATGTAGCTTATTGTTTGTTAGATTTTTAATGTTATACTGTACACCTCGGTTACATTCATGACAAGAAACGGTTACAGTTTAGTTTCTTCAGTTAAACTGTTTTAATGTTTTTTAGACTGTGGGAGGAAACGGGAATGCCTGGAGTAAACCCACACAGACATAGGGGGGAAAAAAGAACTGGAGGAACCGGGCACTTGAATAAACTCATACAGTCATAGGGAGAGAAATAGAAATAGAAAGGGACCATCCCACATAGTTATCAAGCCATATAGATAAGTAACCTGACTTAAGTAAATGAATAAAATCTGGACGATTTAGTACTTGTAAACCTTGTACCATCAACTACACAAGGTGAAAAATAGTTTTTAAAGTGAAAATTGTTTCATCCTAAACAAATAATAATTGGCACATGATTAAAGTTACATTGTTATATCCTTATATAACTTTTTGCATGGCATTGCGCACAATTTGGCCCTTGTCAAACCCCTTCAAATCCCCACAATCATCAGTTTTTCCTCTTTCTAACCTGAACTTTACCTAACTTTAATTTTAACCTAAACTGTGTTTATCACACAGCATCACTGATGGGATCATTTTAAAATCGAAACCAGCTACTGCCTTGTTTGAATTACAAAAGAAAACCGCAACTCTGAAGGAAGCCACAAAGTTTATATATAATAAAAGGGTTATTTTTATTGCTTTTGTAATAAAACTTCAAATCTGAACAAAAAAACAATATAATGAGAGATCATTTTAAAATATAGGCCAGTAAGAGAAATCTTTTGTCAGTTAAAGTTATTTTTTCCAACCAGAGAACCTCCTACAAAGATAAATAAATAAATAAAAAGCAAAAGTGATCCATCAAATATAATTACTATTGCTAAAAGTTATATATCAAAATGTATAATGTGTATAAATTTTTCCAAAAGCAAGACAAAAACTGTTTTTGCAGTCTTGTCTTTAAAATCTAAGTTTACATCATGCTTAGCAAGGGCGAGTCCAGGGTTAAAGACAGGGTTAAAGACCAAGATCTTTAACCCTGACAGATAAGGCAAGATTTGTTTATATTTATACCGAGTCTTGGGCTACCTGAATATGGCTGAGCTTTTTCTGGAAAGTTCTTGCCGGTCTCCATCGGTCAGTATTTATTAAAGCCGTCCAAGCATGTATGTATGTTATTGTCATGGGAAGCCAAGGCTGACTAATAAACATAAGGAGTGAACATTATAGCTCAAATTGCTGAAGAGGATAATGCTGGTTCTGATGGAACAACTGTCAGAATGCACAATTCATCACAGTTACTGGGCTGCTTTGGGAGCAAAAGCTGGACCAACAAAATCTTAGGAAGGTGGTCATAATGTTATGTCGGATCTGTGACTACTGAAACAATTTCACAATAATAGAAATTGTTACATCTGAAAGCGGCCGATTTCACAGTAGCTTCTCATTGTGCATTTCATAATCATTTTCTTTACTCTTTACTAATTGGCAGAGTTATGAAACAATAGTTTTGACATAAACACCCAAGGCAAAGTTTCTCCACTTGCTCTCCTCTGAGAGACGACTGCAGTAATTACTAATCATCCACCATCAGCTTCCTAAGCACAACCATGTATTATTTTCTCTCAAGATGTGCAATTTTGCTCATCACAGTTCAGGCCCATGAACAAAAAATAAAAGCAGATATAGCAAGCAAGTCGTCACGAAACAAGCTTGAATTTCTTGGCACCAATGTAAGATTGTTATTTAAGGATTTATCATTTCAATAAATAAATATATACAAAATCTGTCAGAAAAAGTCTGTTGAGGGTTTGTTTCAATTGAAAATCATAGTGAAGAGAATCCTACGAGGTGTTTGTGCATTGTTGCTCAGAGGGGTGAGAAGTTGGATCATTGTCAACACATTATCGCATTATATCTTTATTACTTTTCGTTTTTAAATCTAAATAAAAGAAAGAATAAAAGTTTATCCTTAAACAAGATGTGTCCAGCGGTTTGTGTTTTTAGACTTTGGATTATGTGGTAAAGCAAAATGACGTAAATGTATTCATATTTACAATATTTGACCTCTGCTATTTATCTCCTACTGTCATAACAAGTACAGTGGCCAGTTGTAATCGAGATGATCAGTCATCACACCACTGATCCTAATAATGAGCGTTATACATTTACATTATTTAGCAGATGCCATTTTCCAAAGCGAATTACAATTATAAGTGTGCACAAATTTTGAATAATTTGAGCGAAGGGCTCCAATGGTGGCATCTGGATTGTAGTGGTGATAGGCAAACACTAAATCTGTGTTTGCCTATCACCTAACCCCTAAGCCATCATAGCCTTATCCACAGTCTTTGGCCTCCTGTGTCATGGATGGTGAAAAATCATACCGCGGTGTCAGTTGCATGATGTGACTGACAGCAATCGATGCTGAATGGCAAACACGACAGTTACAGTAGGACCTGTTTGCATACAGGTTTCAGATACTGGTTTAGGATAAACTGAGTGATGGAGTGCTGTGTCAGATGACCTGGCCTTCACAATCACCTGTCCTAAACCTTGACATGTGAGTGAAGGTTAGGCACCCAACAAGTGCCCAGCACCTCTGGATACTTTATAACAGTTGGAAAACCATTCCAGTTGGCACCTCGTGAATGCAATATTTAAGGTCATCAAAAACAAAAAGTGGATATTTGGCAAATCCTAAAATGAAAAAAGTGACTTGTTTAACAACTTTGTTGTAATACACAATTCAGTTTGTTGCTTCATAGTTTTGTAGTCTTCAGTGTTGATCTAAAATGTAATAAAAATTAAAAGAACTATTTTGTTTATGTATTTTGATTCATACTGAAAATTATATTATTATTACATTAATATAGGCGGTACAGTGGCTTAGTGGTTAGCATTGTCATCTCACAGCAAGAAGTTCCAGGTTTGATTCCTGAGTAGACCCAAGGCTTTCTGTGCAGATTTTTTTTTCCTGTGTCCACATGGGTTTACTCTGGGCACTCTAGTTTCCTCCCACAGTCCGAAAACATGTAGTTGAAGCAATTTAAAGATACAAAACTGTGTTTGATGTGACGTGGGTACTCATAATGACATGTGTCTGTCATGAATTTTACCTAAAAAGTGTAAAACATGATGTTTATAAATGAATAAACAATAAGTATGTATTATATTATACTATTTAACTTGTTAAAATATCTACTACTAATAATATAATCTACTATATTCGTATATAAAGGTATACTAACTTTTTATGTTTTGTATTTGCATTTTACCAGCCTGCCCACATGGACTATAAGCAAATGTGCATCGTTTTAATCAAAGTGTGCTTCCAGATCCCTGGAAGGCAAACGACTGCTGTGTGGATGAAAGAACGACCTTCTGACAGGAAGAAACCTGATCATAGCAGGGAAGTGCTTGGCACTTCTTTCAGCATTTGCCTTCCCCAATCTGCAGAGTTGTGGGCTGAACCGCACACACACTCCATCAGCAACGTCGGAGATGCTGAGGAAAAAGAGAACACACTTTCTATCACTATAAACAAGACTGCCACATCTGCTGCCAAGCTGCCCAACTAGAGAGAAGGAAAATGAGAAATCGAATCCAAAAGCACCATAATTGAGAGAGAATGAGAATCAGTGTTGGTATATACATATGGTGCATGTCATAATAGAGCAGATTCAGTTTGAGTGCCCAAACAATGAGGTCCGGTAAAACAAAATATTAATAATCAACACTGCCTTACAAGAGAGTAAATTTCAGATTAAACCTAGGAGTCATTAGTATCACAAAGGGGCACGATATACATAAACTATTCTTATGACCATCCAAAACATTTTATCAAAGGGCAATGCACAACTCCAGATCTACAGGCACTTTATAGCAGTGTGCTCCTGATCAAAACATAAAAGGGCCATCTAGGCAATTATTAGTAGAGTAATAATACAGAATGAAATAGTTTCTTCGTGTATTATCACTTTAAATAATTTTATTTAAGTAATAAAAAGTATATATTAAGTAAAAATTAACAGTTTAAATGTTTTCGGAGTAAATGCATAATACCTACTTTTTAATGGGGGGAGGTCCTTAAGGGTGTCTCTTTTGTAATGCTAATATGGCAGGTGAATATAAATTTCACAATAGTTATAATTAGTAGATCAAAAACTACTACAAATAAGATGAAAACAGTATGAATAGTACATAAAAACATGTTTATACATAATGTTTTTTACACACTAACATGTGTTTGATGTGGCGTTTAGTACAGAGCATCCAATTAACCATTTTCAAACTGTGCAACTCCTTACTGGTTTGTCCTGACAATATAGGGTCACCAGAAAATTTTAAAATATTAAATTCACTAATTTATTTTAACAATAACTAATTTGAAAGTAATTAATTTAACAATCAACAAATCATAACAGTACTTTGTATTATGGCATATGCTATTGAGTACCTAAACCTGTTGTGTAGACAGCACACATTTTGTACTGTGTTGCCAGATTGGATAGATGGACATATATTTGTTTACTGGCCTGTGCCAAATAAAGACAAAAGTTGTTAGTAAACTCATGTGAGGCTGATTAAATGGTTTAAATCTCAGACTTAATATCAGGCCCTGTTCATGTAAATATGCATCATTTTAGCACATCGCCCACCCCCACCCCCCATACAATGAGTGAAAACCTGTTTTGAAAACAGCTGTAATGGTGGCAGTGTAGATAACATTATTTAGCGACATAGTCTGGTTAAATATTAGAACCGGACTGCGTTTCTAATGATCTATCTCTATTTAGAAAGTTCAGTGGTAAAGTCAGAGCGCTGCCATCTCTGCGAAATGGGTCAAATAATTAACAGCATGCTGATTAAGATAATTCGGTAAATTAAAATCATCAACAATGATTTTTTTCCAGAGTACCCGTCTTTTGTGCATATTAATTCTGCATTATTGTGATTAATTAGGAGGCCTTTCTGAGCAAAGATTCACCAAACAAGAAGACAAATCTGACACTTTCTCTGCTAATTGCCTCTCGCGCCAAACAAATACTGTGAATTAAAGCAAAGTGTATTAGGAATGCAGGCTTTATATAGATATGTAAATCATGCTTTCTTTAAAGGAATACTTCACAGTTTTAACCAGTCATTGTGAATTTGGAAAGTGTACAGAAATATTGTCATTCAAACAGCTATGTTAAAAATACAGCTATCCTACAAATAAAATATAATTATATTATTAGATTTTTAATCTATAAAAAATCAATTCTTTCAGTTATTTGGTCAGGTTCATGATGGTTTTGGAGCCCTTTTTAATTTAAGTGAACTTTGACATGGTATATTATTAATGTATTGTGTATTATTGTGTCTTGACAGGTCGGCCTTCATTCATCTTCTTAAAAATAAAATGAATTTTATCAGGTTTATAATCAGCACACAATTCAGCTGCCGATCCTGCTAACCTAAGTGTAGATAAAATTATGTCAGATTAATATTTGGATCACGATCTGTTGTGCGACCCATAAAGGGAGCATCCGAAATGATTCATGTTAATGGAGCCTTTAGTGCACATAGTTAGTGCTACTCAAATAAATAGTTAAAGATGGTTTTCATTTTCACAAACAGCTTCATCCTAGTCAAGGTTCCAAAGAAAATTGACATAATTATGTCTGTGTAGACACGCTGCGAATTGATAGCAGCGCTAAGACTCAAACCTGAATATAAAATATAAATGGGTTACAATAGACTAATCAAACGCAGAATAAAGCTTAACAAATCATTTTTCAAAGAAATAGAAAAATAAGGAGAAACAATCTATAATTGTGTAGGAGGGTAAAAGAAGAGAAGAGAAGTCATATAAAAGTTTAATAATATGGTCTTAAGCTCTTGATTAGGCTTCCACATTGTTACATTACATGTGTGTTTGTGTAATATCTTAAACGTCCTGCTTCAGATCACAGCTCTGTTTCTAACAGTACTAAGGTCAGGAGTTTGGGCCACTCTGTTACTGATTAACTCCATAGCTTTGGATCTGTGTTATTGTCCTTTTTGAATTTGAGACCACCCGCAAACGCTGAACATCCTGATACATCCTGGAGTTCATTGGACTTTCAATGATTTCAAGCCATCGAGACCTTGAGGCATCAATTATACCTCATACAAACACAAGTCTCTGTGTATTTACTGAAACCCTTTGTCACATCTGCTGACAGGACATTGTTCTGCCCCCTATACACATCCAGGTGGTCTTAAGGAAATTCGGGACAGACGGAAATCAATGTAGTTTTATGGTTTCCTTTTTATTAACCTTGTTCAAATATATATTTTCTTCATATGGTCATTTCGAATATATATTTTATTCATTTCTTTCAGTCCACTGCCAGTTTCTTCTGTGTATGTTTATTTATCATGTGACATATAAACCGCGATTCGATTATGTTTCTATATCATTCGCTGTTTTTTGTAATGAGCCACATCCGGGCTGTGTCGGCACCGGCACGCACCGCGCATTCATAATACGCAGATTCTTACCACAGTCTGGACCATGTGCGGCCTCTGGGTGCGCAAACTCTTGACCGTCTGGAAGACGTCCAGCAAGCCCTCAGCCTTCACCCGCTCCAGAATGTTACTGAGGGCGATGAAGGTCCCGGTCCGGCCGGCGCCAGCACTAAACGAACCCGGATACAGAGATTCCTTATACACTATATAGCCAAAAGTATTCGCTCACCTGCCCTGACTCACATATGAGCATAAGTCACGTCTCGTTATTAATCTATAATGTTTAAAATAACGTGGGTTCCACCGTTTAAACCCAGAACAGCTTCGACTGGTGACGTCTGTCCACGAGTTTCAGGAAAGTGTTTAAGTTTATGGGGATTCTTAACCGTTCTTCCTTCCAGAAGTGTATTTGTGATGTCACAATACTGATCTTGGTTACGAGAAGTTCCTGCTCTTGGTCTCCAATCTAGTTCTAATTCATCCCGATGTAGTGTTGTTTCTATTGGGGGTCAAGGGTTCAGGACTCACAGGTCTTCCTTCTCGTCGGAATTCACTCAGATCATTGAGAGAGCGACACACCTTCATCAATGTTTGCATGCCGAGGTGCTTTATTTTATACTGTTTATCTGTTGCCATGGAAATTATTGGAAAACACAAAATGATTCTGATCATTTGGATAAGTGAGCGAATACTTTTGGCACTGTTGTGTAGTATCTATTTATGAGTGATTTACACAGTGTGTGAGTGCTCATGTGAGGACCTGCAGTGCACCACGATGGGGTGGTTGCCAGATTGCTGCTGTTGTCTCTGCACCGCCGAGATCAGATCGATCATCCCTCTCCCGTCCGGCGGGATCCCGACCTCCGGCCAGCCGTGGAAGTGAAAATGCCTGACCAGGCGACTCTGCTTGTCCTGAAACGACGACACGTTTACGTCGGCATTGACGTTTACCCATGATACCTTGGGGCCAGGTGGAGAAGGGGAACTCACCGGCGCGTACGTGAGCAGGAGATCCCGGAGACTAAACGCCTCGTATTGAACGTCTCTCCTCAGCTCCACGACGTATTCCCCGGAGGACAGGCTACCATCCGCCGGCCAGTAGCGTGCACATTTCTCCTGCGGTGACAAACGAATACGGTCGGGTCAGTAGTTCACACGGGACGAACGTCAGACAGCAAAAGTATGTGAACCCCCTTTTGCAACGAGAACGGACTCAGTACAGTCTCTGTTGCAGCGGAACCTGCGTGTCCCATCGTGTCCCATCTTTTATAGAATTATTATTTTATTATGTATTATAGGCAACGCACAAGCACGTGTGGCAGAAACTATTAGGAAGCCCTTCGTGTCTTGGTCTGGTTCTTCTAAAAGTTTAGGTTATGATCAGGCATCCACTCCAGTGACTTACTAGTGCGGGTTCTAATGATGCCTTATACGATAAGCTAAGATAATCCTTTATTAATCCCACATTAGGACTATTTTACATAGTAAACTATTACAATAGTGTCCATTGGTGTGCAATGTTTATCGTCATTAAACACATTTAACATTCTTGTTTGATGTGAAGAGATTCATTCCTTCCAAAATCAGCACAATTAGTTAATTAATTAGTTAATTAGTAATTAACTAATTAACCTTTTATAATATAGTAAAAGAAACTAGTAACTATACTTTTTTTAAATAGCGTATTTAGATGTTAATGGGCGCGTTCAGTACCTGTTCTCGTTCCTTTAGCTCGGTCAGCATGACCACCGAGTGACACTTCCACTCCCACACCATTTGCCAAAAGTCTTGGACGGTGTGGGATAACGGACCCTGCGTGGCGATGAAAGAATCCTTCTGCCTGTATCCCTACACACAAGTAAACACACAAATTAACGTCTATCTCTGTCTATCTCCGTAGCAAACTTCAAGCATGCAGGTTCCTTACATTCCTTACAAGTGAATACTTACATCTATGAACGAGGCGTTTATGTAATCGGTAAATTCCTGGCCTCTCTTCACAGATAATATGACCCTGTTGAAATCGTCTGAGGGGCAAGAACGAGAACACAAAAGATGAACTTCTGGTAGATAGAACCGAAACCCTGTTCCCTAGGGTTAGCGACCCCGAGTAGATATTGTAATGTGCACTGAATTATATTATTAGGTATAAATGCTGATTTCTAATTCGACGTGAGACGCGGGGTAAAAAGGAATTCACCACAACAATTCCAGGGGGCTGTCGAGTCTCTGGAGTTTCGGTCCCGTTTGTGTTTACCTTCCCATATAGCGACAGTATCAGCGAGAACGATCGTCACAGTCGTGTCTATTGCTGATCGATATTGATCAATTATTGCTAACCGGAACATCGTACGCATGCAGCGAGAGACTGCTTTAACTACAAGCATTGTTCCGATCTGTCTGTAGTGTCGTTATTCCTGGCGTGTTGACATGTTGTTATTCAAATTTGTAGTATTTACTAACGGTGCATTTATTGCAGACTTAGTCTTCCTTTGTTCATGCCCCAGGTAGGTGAATTAAGAACCCCCGCCATCCGGCAGATTTAGTAAAGTGTGCTCAATCCCCTTCCTCTGGGGTTGATTTAACCCCCTGTCCACCGTCTCTGGTGTATTTAGCCCCAGCCGATGGTCAGCAGGTGTCATTTCCTTACATGGGATAATCTGCAGGACTCTGTTTTTCCTCATGTTGGCGGCCAGATTCCCGGTTCTCATGTTTTCCTTCATGATCCGGACGTTGGTCAGCTTCTGCAAGGAAGAAGAATCCGAACGACCTCGGTGTGTTAATGTAACGCAAACATGTGCACAGCAAATAATTGACAACAGCCACCCCGAGGCAGAAAGTAACACTTATTTACAACGCTTTTACTGTAATGACAGTAATTAACTGTCATTTTAGTTTTTGTGTACTTGTGCTCTGTAAAGTGAACCTGTAATTTGACGTTTACTTGAGTGTGTTTTGGTTCTAATGATTGTAATTTGCTTGCTTTTGAAGAAATGCTGCGGTCAACAGGGTTGCCAGATTGCAGTGGGGTTGTAGCCGGAATCTTGTACGAACGGATGAATTGTGCACCATCTGGCAACACCGCCCGCGCACAACGGAGCTTCAATCAATCAAGCTTTGCTATTATAAAATTTCAAACAATAGCTTTGCTATTATACTTGATTGAAAACAAACTATCGTGAGATTGACATCCACTCGGCGCCCCCCATCTGTGAGAAAGCAGTGACGTAACAAAAGCTCTTTTACCCTGAATTCGTCCTCCAGTCCCACACGGTCCATGTGTATGTGCGTGCTGTGGAGTCTGTGCAGGTGACCCTCCAGCGAGGACACGTCCAGCTCCGTCTCTCCGTACAGGAAATGCTCCAGCAGCGCCTGATAGATGAACGAGTACTGCATCTGTGGGAACAAGGCCACCCGGGCGTCTTAGGGAATGTGGACGCCACTTCAAAACGATGACGTCCGGCACGTCTCTGGCTACACTGACACACGCGTGGTATGGTTAGCATCGCACCGATCGAAACAATAGGACCAGTAACAATTAGCAGACGCATTTATCCAAAGTGACTTACATTACAGTATGTTAGAGAAATCGAGAATAAAGGGCCTTGTTCAAGGGCCCAGAAGCAGCAATCTGACATCCTATTGCTGCTCTCTGACCACGTGACACAATACGTTAGCATTTCAAATAACTTTAGTGAAATAAATCTCGCAAATAAAATACACGTGTACATATTAAACATCAATAATCATTTATTACAACGTGAAAACGGCTCTTTTAAAGATTTTTTTTGGACAATGGCTTAGTAGGGGGGGATATTAAGGCCCTAACGCTAGATTATGGAAGAAGGTCTTACGTCCGTCTGGACTAGCTGGCAGCGCTGATTCCGTATCCGTGACACAAACGCGAAGACGTCCACCCGGCCCTCCGTTTGCATCATCTTCATCATAGCGTCGATCACGATGAACGTCCCAGTTCTTCCCACCCCGGCGCTAGAACCAGAGAGAACAGGGAAGTCGTTTATTTAATCATTTATTAACATCATGTATTGTGTTTGGTGTTTGTTTTTTTTAACTGAACACCGGTCCTGGTTTTACCTGCAGTGGACGATTATGGGTCCGGCGTGCGCTGGGTTCACGGTCTTGACCTTCTTGAGGAACTTGAGCATCCCGATAGGGGAGAGCGGCACCCCGAAATCGGGCCAGCTGGTGAAGTGGAGCTGGGTGACCGACCTCTGGGATCTGCAGCCGTCCGCCGCGTGCTAACATTCACATACAACAGGTCAGTGTTAGCGCCTGTTAGCATTAGCGTTAGCATAGCCCATCAGGACCTGGATGGGATTTTATATAACCAACGTTTTCCTGAACGAAGCAGCGACCAGGAATGCACTCATTGTTGTGTTTAGGGTCGGACCCTAAAGATGCTCTGCACCATAGGTTCCCACACACACTCCTAAAAGCACAGTGTGTGTGTGTGTGTGTGTGTGTGTGTGTGTGTGTGTGTGTGTGTGTGTGTGTGTGTGTGTGTGTGTGTGTGTGCAAATATTTATTTCACTCACGTATTGCAGACAGAACTTTCGGACCGTGTAGTCCACCAGCACCGTGACGTCCTCCATGGCCACCCGCACACAACCGTACCTCCAGCATCCCTGCTCGGGCCAGTACTGACAGCACTTCTCCTAAAGAAAAACAACAACAACAACCATAAAACAATAAAAGAATATTTTAAATCATAGATCGTGGAGGATGAAGATGTTTGTCGTACCTCTTTTCGCTCGCGCGTGTTGGTCAACATCACTATGGTGGCGCATTTCTGCTCCCAGACCATCCTCCAGAAATCGGCCACCGTCTCCGGCTTCGGCCCTGCGACATTTGTTTTGTAGGAGGCATTTATAGAAGGCAGCCGTGGCCAGGACTGCCCATTACTGCCCCCTGGTGTGTGTTCAGTTGTGTCTGGTAAATGTCTTTCACTGCGCCTTTCGCCGCAGGCTTTAGTGGTTCAGCGCTGTCGCCTCACCGCATCAAGCCCCGGGTTCGACGCCTGACTCGGGTGGGTTTACTCTACTCCGGGTACTCCGGTTTCCTCACACAGTCCACAGACATGCAGGTAAGGTAAAACTGAAAGGAGCGAATTCTCCATGAGCGTGTTTGAGTCGACACTTGTGTGATGAACGAATAAACCCTGTCATGTTTCCTGTCCTGGATACGAAACCCCCCCCACCCCCCCACCCCCAACCCAACTCTGAGGTTTAAAAACATGACGTTAAATTGCTCAATAAATAAAAATAATAAATAAACACGTCTCCTTATGTAGTTGTATCTATTACTCCATCGTCCTACTTGGTTACACAAACTGGGCGACACAATCTGCTTGTTTTAAAATGTGTGTGAGGTCTTAGATGGCACGTAAGCACCGTCTTTACTAGCATCAGACCTGTTCAGAATTCCCGAAGTATAGTTTTATTAAATAGAGAAAAAGCATCAATAAATAATCAATAAATAAGAAAAATGAGGGAAGAAAAAGATCCTGCTTACCCTGAGTAGCGATGAATTTGTTCTTTTCCCTGTAACCCTACGTTCAACGATATAATCGAGTATTAACATCGGCATAAACGAACGCTGAACGCTGCTTATACTCCTGGAACTCACGTCTATGAATGAGGCGTTTATGTAGTCCGAGTGGTTGCGGTCATCCGTGCGCGAAAGCGACACCCTGGAATGATCATCTGTCAACAAAAAGAGATCAACATCAAAGCTTTCGGGTGGGTTTCAAAAGAGCCGAGGCTGTTCTAGGGGCAAGACTAGAGGGGGAGCTGTGTTTACTGACAGGGCAGTATGTTGGGATATCTGTTCTTCTCTCGGTTCTCTTCTCGGCTGGCCTCCTCGAAGGTCCCGCGGCCGAACCCGCAGGGCAGAGACTGAGGACGAGACGGAGACAGTCGGGCTCACAGGGTCGTAGCGGGAGGACAGAAAGAAAAACATTTTTTTAAACCACTCTTACGTTGAACTCCTCTCTGACGAGCTTGCCGTCGTCCGCCGAGCGCAGGCGGTACTCGTCCTCCAGGGAGTCCAGCGGGATGGGGAAGTAATGCTTGGACGGAGACGGAGATCGGGGCAGGAGCACCACCGTCTGTTCTGTAAGGACGGAATTAGAAGCGGCAGCTCGGTACTCAAAACAGGATTGTTCTTAAGTCAAATATGTCCGTAAGTTAAATCTACCCCTCCCCCCACCATCAAAGTAATGTAAATCAAATAAAAATTAAATCCATGTCTGCCTGGTGGAGGTTTGGCTTCACATTATGTAAACCACGGTGCGTCCAGATCGTGCGATGAGCTTTGTGCATTGTCGTATTTTAAGCTATTTAAGTCAAATCAGGGTTGTTCTTAAGTCAAATATGTTCGTAAGTTAAATCTATTTGAACCATAAACACTATTTTAATATTATCTGCATAAAATAACGTACGTAAATAAAAGGAATCCATGTCCCCCCTTGTGGACGCTTTGTTTTACATCTTGTAAACCATGGTGTCTGTCCTGTAGGCTGCACTGAACCCTCAAATCAGGTTAGTTCTGAAGTCCAAATGTTCGTGTGTTTAAAATAGTTTTACCATAAACGCTTGAGTTCTTTTACATAAAATTATGTAAATAACATAAATCCATGTTCCCGCTTTGTAGTGGCTTATTTTTTCCTCCACCTTGTAAACCACGGTGGGACCAGATTGTGCAGCGAGTGCGAGCGGCATCGTTCGTTTCCCCTGGGTCATGTAGACAAAACGTTTTAAGTAA
This sequence comes from Ammoglanis amapaensis, assembly GCA_028566735.1. Taxonomy (NCBI): domain Eukaryota; kingdom Metazoa; phylum Chordata; class Actinopteri; order Siluriformes; family Trichomycteridae; genus Ammoglanis; species Ammoglanis amapaensis. The sequence continues at coordinate 1,029,735 of JAOUQU010000010.1, forward strand.
AAATATATATATATATATTTAAAACACACTTGTAAGGTAATGCCCCCCCCCCCCCCGTCTCAAAGCTGTTTGTAGCATCCTGTAAACCACAGTAGGGGTCAGTATGTACGGCCAGCGTCGTCACTACTTTTTATCCAGTTTACCCCTCACATGTTGCTGATTCATACGCCGTGTACATGATGTAAGACATCGCATGGAAACATGGTGGATCTTTGGTCCACAGGAAGCGAAAGTGAGACACAAGATGTGTACAAATTTTCACCCAGTTCCCCCCTCGTCTGCATCGTTTGCTGTATCATAAAGTCGACGTACCTTGATCCTCCAGAAATCCATTCGGTAGCTTTTTGTCCACCGAAGTGACGAGATCCTTCCTCTGGTGTCTGAACCTGCAGGACGGGGGGGAGGAAATAAAGATGTACAAACACTAAAAGCATCGACGGAACACCGACGGCGAGTAAAAACATCAACGCACCATCTAAAGCTGTTCTTTCTCATGGGAGACGGAGCTGTGATGCGGTGCAGCAGCTGAAAACGAATGGCGAGGGTTTGGGCCACTGCTGAATGTTTTTATTGCTCGGACAGCTGTTGGACTGACTGGGACACGGATAACCCCCCCAAACCATCCACCCCCACGCCCCTCAAGACGAACCCCCAAACCCACAACACACACAACAGGGCCTTTTATACAGTGAAATAGCAGCATGGTTGAAGTGCGTTTATTTCATGTACTATAAATAAACCACCACCAACAACCCCCTCTAGGTACGGCAGTTTTATAAAAGCTTCGACTTTCGGCTTTTGGGTGTCTAACAACAACAAAAAACAATCGACACTGTTCAACACCCATCAGGGTCCCTGAGGAGAGCACAGAGACAGAGATTGTGACTCAAAATATAGATGTTGATGATGATGATTGATGATGATACATCTCAATTCAACACTATTACAAACATCGGTTGGTGGGGGGGGCGTGTAAAAAGTGTGTTTGTGATTGATCAAAATAATGCGGTGCTGCGTAAATAAGAATTACAATAGAATAAATCAAAACTGATCAGTTTGGTCAAATACACACACACACACCTTTAAATCATAAAGGGAAAATATATATCTATTCTGTGTGTGTGTGCGCGCATGCATAAGTGCGTGTGTGTGTGTGTGTGTGTGTGTGTGTGTGTGTGTGTGTGTGTGTGTGTGTGTGTGTGTACAGAG
>JAOUQU010000010.1:1076032-1092445 GCA_028566735.1 Ammoglanis amapaensis
AGAGAGAGAGAGAGAGAGAGAGAGAGAGAGAGAGAGAGAGAGAGAGAGAGACTTTAACTTACCTTACCTACGTACTACCTCTATATAACCACATAGATCACAATAAAAGATTTTTTTTGTCTTTCGATGCCCTGCATTATTAATTCCATCTACATCCTATATAATAGCATGTGTTTTAGAGCTATAAATGTTTTCATCCTGTTCATAGAAGAAAAACGCATTAGTTTTCCATTCACATCCAACTAAAAGTGAATAGAAGAAAAATAATTATAATAAAGGGTAAAAAATCCAACCAAAAAATAGGGGTTTAATTAGACAAACAGAAATGAAAGCATTTGGGTAAAATAATTGTCTGGAACAGTATGTACCTGTGTGCTCATATTTGTGTCTTAGGAGGGAACTGCTCTTCTGGAATGTTTTGTCGCAAAGGTCACACGCGTACATACCACTTTCTGTTTTCTTAATCTTCTTCCGGGACAGACAGGCGTCTGAGTCTGTCATGTCATCCAGGCCGGAGAGATAGTCTGACGTGCCGTCGAGCAACTCCACCTAAAATGGAAGAAAAGGTGTTTAGAATGTTTTACTTTTTTATAATAGATAGCTTGATTTAACATAATATCTTGTGTTAACATGATTCATGTTATGAGTGGTGAGCTTTATATCTTCCAAATACTTTTAAAAAGTACAGTTGAGAAGCATTTGTTACAATTTATTTACAGATTTCAATATGGGGCCACTATGGATCAGACTTGATTGTCCATCATGTCCCACAGAAGCTCAATTAGACCAGGATCTAGCAAATTTGGAGACCATTTTTTGGAGACCAAGCTTTGTTGCTTTGTAGCTTTTGCATTAGTCATCCGGAAACACCATGAAAGTGTGTACTGTACATAGTTGTATGCAGTAATAATGCTTGGCTTGAAGGTATCAAGGTAACATTCACATGGATAGCAGGACCCAAGGTTTCCACAAGAAGGTGTCATGATAAAGAGCTAAAAAAGCTTGACATGTCAGTAGTCATAATGTTATGCAATCACAGTGTACAAAAATAGTTTATGACTAGTAACAAACATATTAAATACATTAATGAAAAAGTAAAAAAAAATAGATTATTTTATTCAGATGGATTTATTTTTATAAAACTGCATATTTCTGTGTAAGGTAATGGATTCATTACACTGTAGAAATTTGCAAGTGAGCAGCACATCTTCCAGAATTAAATATTAAAATGTTTGTGAGCAGGAATTGCATAAAAAGGCCGGATATTACAAATGAGCTCTCCCTCTCAGAATACGATTAATATTACCTTTCTTCACATATTTGCATTCAAATTTGGTTTAATTTTATACATGAAAGAGTGTTAATGCTATATTTATCTGCTCTTCTCTTTTTACAGGGAAGATTACCCCGATAGGCTTAAACTTAAATTAATGGAGGAGAAAAAAAATGTTATTGCATTAGAGGGTCAGAATAATAAGAGAAAGCCGTCGCGGGGCATATTGCTTATAACAGTCTTCTAATTTCTAAGCGGTAATGATTAAATCAAGAGGTGCGCTAAATGACCAAAATTGCCTAGTGCCCTTGCCCTCATTAAGAGTACTTGCTCAGGTCTGACAATGATTCGACAGACGTCGCATACCACAGTTTTTTTTAAAGCTCGGTACTATCATTTTGCAATCAATTTGAGCTACATGCCCGTAGCTGTATTTTTAAATCTAATTTAATAACTTAGAATAGGAAACATTATTAATACTTTTATCAGAATGGTTTTCTCTGTGTTGAACAGCCTTCAGCGCTGCACTGTAATGAACATGGCAAGTGTGCATTATTAATCCGTGTGTTCAAACTCATTTCGGCTTTTTCTCTTTTCCGAGATGCAAGTGAGAGAAAGAGGCACAGATCAGAAGAATAAAACGAGCAGATAAGTGAGCAAGATTTAAAGAGGTTTGTGGGTACTCATTGACTATCTCTCGTGTTCTAGCTTTAACACCTGAAGGAGGTCTGAAAATTGAAAGGGGCAAGAGCTACAGTGCTACCGATGGAGAGAGATGGGGGATTGAGAAGTGCTCAGAGCATATGGCACAGTGTTGCTTCCTGCCTATATTCATTCAGACTCTGAGGTAACACGAACTCTTAGTGGTTGCCAATGTTAAAACAGCTAACGCTAATGCTTTGTGCTATAGGAGCTGGTGATGCTGCAGGTCACTACACATCTGTTTGTCTCTACTCACTCTTCTTTAGCATTTATCTCTCACTAAGCTCTTCCTCTCTGCTGATATGGGTGGCAGGTGAGCACTCCTCTCTTACTATGAGGACCTTTTAATTAGCGACTGGAAGTGCCGGAGCATGCAACAGCTATATAAGTTTTTAAGTGGCAGGGGAGAGATGTAATTGACACGAGGTATAACCTTGGTACATTTCAATTTCACTTAGATGAAACTTTGAAGGCACATTTACATTTTGAGTATTTAGTTTTTGCACTATGGTTGATGTTATGTACTCATATTTTGTACTGTGCGATTCGAAATCCCTTTGAAATTGCAACAATTTGAGTTTCACCACTGTGGAATGAATAAAATATTATCTTTTATCAACAGTGAGAACAGTTATGGGAAACTAGTCCAGTAACTTTACCCCTGGCCTGTAAGTAACACAGCAAGTTAGTGTACAATCGATGTTACAAGCAATGCTAACTTAAAGCCTAAATTTTTCAAGACCTTATCATACCTGAAATCCCGCCTTGCGTTGGTACTTTCTTCTCTGCTGCATCTCGGCAAAGCTGGCTGCTCCCGCTGCATAGGTGTATGCCATTGGTGGCAGGAAGCCCATCTGGTCAAGTGTGGGATATGGCCTGAGTCCTGGCAGACTGGCCTGCATGGGAGGCATGAAGGGTCCAGGGGGGAATGCACCTTGAGGAGGTAATGAAGTGTATAGTGGCTTGGCAGCAAAGGGATTGATGCCAAACATAGGACTAGTGCTTTTCTCCAGGCCATTGGGACTGCCAAACTCTTTCTTGGACAGGTATGCAAGATTGACAGGCTCCTCAAAGTGTTCACGGGGTGAGGCAATCGGGTTGTGGTCTAATGGGACACTGCTGGGTTTCGGTCGGCTCTTAACAGAAAATATTTGTTTGGGTTCCTTCATGAGCTTTGGTAGCGAGAGGTCCAGCGGCTCTGCCTGTAGGTCCTCAGATGTGAAGCTGTTGGGCGTGTAAGAGCTACTGTGAGAGTTCTTGGAAGATGCAGAGGAAAGGTTGAGAGGAGATGGTGTGTTGCTCCGGGAGTGGTCCAGTTTTTCACCAAGCTGTTTGGGACCGGAAAACTGAAGTGTCTTGGAAAGTCTGAGAGGAGTATCACAGCTGTTCATGTTGTGAAGCTCTGCGATGGCTGGAGAAGTCATTCGGTCCATGTGTTTAACCAAAGATAGTGGAGAACGTGCATTCATAGAGTCTCTGCTTGGCAGGTGGTTGGTAGCGGGTAGGCCAATCTCAATGCCTCTGTCAAGAGGAGATGTTCTTGGATTGGTGTATTGATATACTTTTCTTTGTTCAAACCACTCTTTGACAAATTCCTGAGGAAGTCCGACTGCTATAGAGATCTTCAATAGTTCCTCTGAGTTCGGTTCCATGTTCATGGCAAAATATGCTTTAAGCACTGACATGTGGTCCTTGTATGGGCTAATGGGGCTGGTGATGCCTTTTTCTGGGAAGATTGGGGAGGGCAGATGGGCATGCTTTTCTGTGAACATCCCTTGTCTGTTAGATAAGATGTTCTCATTGGGCTGCAGCACTGCCTTTATTTCGTCATTCATCTTACACAGGTACCTCTCATGTTGATGCAGCGGAATGGGACCAGGGAAGGTTTCTTTGCAATACTGGCAAGAAAATGGTGTAAACATGATGTTGTTCTCGTGCATCCTCTCATCTGTACCTAAATCTATTGTGTGATTCTTCTCCTTCTTGATATTGCTAATTTGTCTCTTAGAGTCCATGTTCAAGCTCTGAAGGCAAGCTTTGGCTTCATTGACCTTTTCTAACGTGTAGTCAATGATGCTCTTGTTGGCACCATTGTGGCTGATGACCGGAAGACCTGTCTGAGGACCTCCAGGTGATCCAAGACCATGTTTCTTCTCCTCAATTTGAGATCCCAGCTCCTTCACGTAAGCCTTTAGCTTGGACAGTTCCTCTGGCTTGCAATCCATTTTCTGCCTGCACACCGTGTTGTCGACAATCTGAAGCACCTTCTGAACTTCACTCAGATTGTTAGTAAGAGAAGGATAACTCAGCAACTGACTGTCCATGGCTAACCCTAAATGTTGTAGAGGACTCTGAGAATTAGGAGCACCCAGAGGGCTTCCTCCAGGCATGCCACCATTGACGAAAGGGCCTGGCGTGCTGTAACCATGCGATGCCATGATGAGCTTGTATTCATTGATGTCTAACGGTTCGGATTTGATGTTGAGGTGGTTTGACTGCTCATGGAGGCCCAGAGGTTTGCCGTTCTCTAGCTTGTGTCTAAGTTGACTTATGGCAGTGTTGGTAGGAGAAGAAGAGGCAGAAGTTGGAGAGGAGCTAGGCTTCATGTTGTTTCTCATTCTGCCATTAATTGTGATCAAGCCAATGCACTTCTTGCTACTGATGTGAGAACTGTAAGACCCAGAGTGAGAAAAGCGCTTTTTACAGTTTGGGCATTCATACGGTTTTTCCCCTGTAAAGCAAAAAGAGGAGACATGAACAATTTAATTTGATATTAAAGTTACAGGATATTACACAAATCATTCATTATTTCATGAGCACCTTCCTAATATTATGTTAGTCAGCATTAACATCAACCACAGCAAATGCTACTTGTGCAATAATGAACCATGGCCGCTCTTGACCCTTGCACCATTTTACCAATGTTACTTTCTTGGACCACTTTTAATAGATACTGACCACTGCAGACTGGGAACACCCCACATGAACTGCAGTTTTGGTGATGCTCTGACTGCTTTAGCCATAAACATTTGGTCCTTGCCAAATGCCCTCAAGTCAACTTTGAGGATAAAATGTTCAATCGCTGCCTGCTGGTATTATGATGATGAAAACATCTGTGGTATTCACTTCACCTGTCAGTGGTCATAATGTTATCAGTGGTCCGTGTATATGAATAATGCATATTTCCTGCAGTAAAATTTCATAACAAGTCAATACTGGGCAAAGTACCAAAAATATATCTATATAAATGTTTTCTGTACATGATGATTAACAAAGTAAAGCATCAACCAAGAATACAAGCATGTCCCTAAAGAGTAAAGCAGAAAATATCAACCAAACATATCGACAATTGTATTATTCTGTACATCCACTGATATGCAGAACAATTCTAACCGGAGGTGATGAATATTCAAACAGAGCGCATCGGCCCCTTGCTACCCACCACTGTGGATCCGCAGGTGCTCCTTCAGATGGTGCTTGTATTTGAAGGCCTTGCCACATTCTGTGCATTTGAACTTGCGGTTGCCAGCTCCCTGGTTCAGCAGTTGGTGCTGCGGAAAAGAGGATATTTACATGAGCCCCACACAGACCAAACGGTGGAAGAGTTTAGTACTTAATCACAATCGGCGTGTAGCTCAACACGCCAAATGGCTCGCATCGCGACGTCGCGTCTCGCTTTTCTTGCGGCTCCACTGAGCCAGCACAAGCACGGCCACGATAATAGAGAAGAGCGTACCTTTTAATTTCCTGACTCGCCTGCCAGCGGAGCGCAGCTTTAGAATCTGGCAGCGGCAAGAAATAAATAAAAGGCCGCTATTTTAAATAGTTTCTCCCCTCATTAAGAGAAGGCAATCTATTCCACGTTAATTAATTTGGGATAATCACTCGGACGAGATCCCGCATATTTAACAAAGCCTCGCCTCAATCTACCTGGAAATATAGTTAATTAGATGAAAAAGGTGGGCATGGGTAAATGTTACGATTTGATAATTACAAGTGAATTTCCAGGCCGGTTAAACCGTTCAAACATGTCTTTAATAACGCGAGTACAAACGTAGGCCCGGCTGTTCAAAAGATAAAACATCGACGCCACTCTGATTTGCAATTCAAAGCAGGGCTTGCATTAAAAAATCAAAATAAAATAGCGATAACAACAACAATACAGCGTGTAAGAGCAGAGAAGTAGGAGCACACCAGGCGTGCACAATTAATTCAGAGTGGGAGGTAAATATGTTAAATGGCTAGGGGAACACAAAAGGTTCACGAGCGGTGGCGAGGAGGGTCGCCCGTGATCAGCTCTGACAACTGGGCTTGCATTCCGGCAGGAGACAGATGGCGTGAAGGCAGGACACAGGCAGGATTGTTCAAACAGCGGCAACCTTCAGAGATCAAGCAGGGAGTCGGGCGGCCCTGTGCCAGGGATGGTCCCTACTACTCTCGTATGTTGCTGAGTTGCATAAACAAACAGCAACAGCTGCTTTACCCCCTAAAATCACCACCCCCAAAAGCCTCCCTCTCTTATGGGGACCCCAAGAGGATGAAGGTTGAATTTGGCAGTTCCACCATTAAGCTCTAATTGTGAATGGCAGCGGAGAGCTGTTTCAGTCCCGTGTGGCATGTTAGTCTTGTTTCGGGTGGGAAACCTAACCAAGTTTTTGAATATGATTGGATTCTCACTTCATACAAACTGGCTGTAGTCGTCCAAAAACTCTAATATAACATGACTCGAGTCTTTAACAAATTTTAATTGAATTACTTATGGAAATTGCTTATGATAGAAACAAATGAAAAAAATAACAGGGAAATAAAAAAGGAAAAAAGCTAAAGTAAATGTCTACACACAAGCCATGAAGCTTGTGCATTTGTACAAAATAAAATCCTGATTTCAACACAGATTATAGCATAACGACAAAAGATGAAGTGGAACCAAGGGACCATTTAACAGGAAAGACTTTCTGTGTGACGGAAGTACACAAACAAAAAAACAATAAATAGGAAGTAATTTGTGGATTAGCGGGTTACATGGGTAGAATGGGCCATCTGCTCGCGTTTTCAGCAGACTGAGGATGGCAGGTGAACAAGCTGCCAGTCCACATTGTATTAAATCACTCTGCTAGAACTGGAACGTTATCTTTTGCAACAACAAAAAAAATTGCAACATGCAGCATGAGATGAATAGCAAACAAACTGATTAAAAATCTCTACTTGCCATTTTACAGTTAAAAGATGATTTACTTTACCTATGTAGTCTTTATTATTTAATCCTTTTCAGTGTTAATTATATTACATATTTAATCAATATTTTTATATTATCATTAAAGTGGTTTTGACAATTTAAAGACATTCAAATCATTGTATGTATATACAATCTTTACCTTTTTTAACAAAATTTTATATACATATACCTTCTAAAAGTTGAAGGCATATACTTGTTTTGCAGATTTGTCAAAAAAAAACTAAAGGCTTGAATATTAAGTATTTTTTCTGCATTACTTAATTGGCAGACATCCTGATTTTGAAAGAACATTTTTTTAAATATATAAGAGCAAATTTAAAATGCAGACAAAATTTCTAAATTGGAAATTAAAACAATCATTCGATCGTGAACATAAGACGGCAAAATGATATCAGCAGGCCATCAAAAAACCATTTAGGCCTCTATTAAAGCCATTACCAGTAAAAGATCTGCATCTTCAAAATGCCATGAAAAATTAATAATGATCGCCGATCAAAATGATCTCTGTTCTCCGTGGGAATACAGCGCATTAGAAATAATGTATAAAGGCAGGGAAGCCTTATATGAAACCGAGCGAGCGTGAGAGTAAATGAAAGGCAGGCAAATTGAGAAAGGATGAGATAGATAGAGTGAAAGAACAAGGGATGGGTGAGCGAGCACATGCGAGAGCTAGGACGGTACGGAAGGAGGGACAGGACAGACGAGAACATGTGACGCTCACCTGATCTCGCCCGGGCTTGTGCGTGGCCATATGTCTCTCCAGCTGAGTGCGATAAGCGAAGGAGTAGTTGCACAGGGGACAGGCGAAGTTCTCCTCGTTCTTCTCGTGCCGGTACTTGATGTGCTCCTTCAGGGAAGTCAAGCGCTTGTAGCCCCGGTCGCAGTAGGGGCAGGTCAACAGTTGGGCAAAGGCATCTGGAGTTCCAGGTGGCAGGTCTGAGGGAACGAGGGAACAAGTGAATGAGGGCGGGAGAGAGAGTCGGAGAGAGACATGGGGCCAAAAGGTCAGCAAATCAATGGCAGCTAATTGGCGCTGTGCCTAGACTGGTATGGGAGGTATCTTTTCAATCTGCTGCACCGAGTGCCATCGTCAGGCCTGGCACTGGTAGCGACACGCTCATGCGTGAACTTGTGTCTGTGTGTGTGTTTGTGTGTGTGTGTGTGCAGATGAATGCACACAGTTTGCTAAGAATGGCGGATGAGGAGAAAACTCTATTATTGTTACATAGGGAGAGTATATTATTAGACTCAGAAACCGACTGATATCTAGCAATAAAAGAAAACAATATATTTGTTTGTGTCAGATCCTCCCACCCACCAAGTCATGTCAGATATTATTTCAGTTTCATACATTCAGTACTTCACTGCATCTTGGACTCCACGAGACATGACATATTACATTTTGTGCCTCATAGATGAATATCCGGTCCATTCATGAACGCCTGCAACTGGCACCTGGTGGCCTTTCCCACGTCTAGCTTTTCCACTTTTCTCATGGCTGAGGTATGTATGGCAAAGCCAGTGCAATTTGCCTTACTCTCCCCAAGGAGAGAGATCTGATTTCAGCTCCAACAGCTGCACAGCTCAGAAGGTAAACACTCGAGCATGCAGGGCGGTGCATCCTTACCATTTTCCTCATGCCCGGGACCCTCGGGCGTGCCCAGACGGGCGATGTCCTCCGGAGCTTCTGGGTAGATGATGGCCGTATCGGTACGCTGGAGATACTCTGCGATGCTGACAACATGGCTGTCACTGTCTGGGAGTTTCCGCTTGGCAAAAAACTCTTCGAATTCTGATGTGCAATCCATGCTTTTTACTGTAGGAAACGAGAGACACGGTGAAGCAATCAACGATGTGAAATCGCCGGGCATTCGAAACAATGTCCTAGATTCCTAGATTTAATAAAAAAAAATGGTGGCTCCTGGAGAATCAGGAGACATGCGTCTAAATTACAGCCTTATCTTGTCGATAAATGGCTACTAAAGCAAGAAATATGGCTTCATCTAGCTGGACTGCAGTTTGATTTAAGGAGGGTGAAAAGGTCTGAAATGTAAGTCCTTTATTCGGCCGTGCTTTAAATGTATTAGGTGCTGTGTGAGCAAGGAAGGAAATCATGTTTGGCACAAGCCTGGCATTACTTTTGGTCCCCTTAATCAGGCTGCTCTGGAAATTAAATTCCAGATTACAGGAAGTTCCGATATGAAGATGCGTCCGAGATATTTCATTAAGCAGCCAAAGGCCACTCTGAATTCACAAAGGAGCATAAAAACAAACAACAATTGATTTAAATACTGAGGTTGAAATCTGCACTGTTTTATTGAGCTCGCTTCATTATTCATTCTATTTGTATACAGATTAGCGGCTAGGTCTGGCACACACACCCACCCCCACCCCATCTCATCTGTCAATTAGGCCAGATACTACAGAGAAGGTGACAGTGCTCGGAGATTTTCAGGAGCCACCTTTTTAATTAGGGCACGCTGCATGCAAAAGGTAAACTGTGTACTGAGATTTGTCAGCTAGTAAACATTTTATAAGCTAATTTGCTAAAAGGTCAAAGTAGTGGACTGTGTCGATGTCAAAAATGTCTCGAAAATGTCAAAGTGCCGACGGAACCTTTCGCGTTCACCTCTTCAGATACGAGGAACTGGAGTGTGTAAATGATTATCAGACCATGGGTGCGCCATCATTAAAATAAACGCTAATAGATGCACAGATATAGAGTACCTAGGACTCTGTTGTAGGGTCCGTTACTGACATTGATGTACTCGGGAACAAATATACGCAAATTACATAAAGATTTGGAGATGTTCCTGGGCCAGGTTGATGCTATGCTGCAGTCTAAATCATTTTCTTTCTTCATTCTGCAGGTCCAGTGTACTTTTTACATACACTACACAGCCAAAAGTATGTGAACCATCTTTTCCTATGTAGTGGATTTGGTAAGTCAAATTAACAGAGAAACTGTCTAATGTTAAATGTCTTCTGGTCTTTTCTTCCATGATCCATGAATCCAGATCAATTAGTAGCGTTTTGTAAAATAATTTGAAAAATATATGGAAATTAATAGGCTGTGTTTATGTATTTATTATTACATAATAATAATTAAATATATAATTATTTTATTATGTAAGTTTCTCCTTTGCACCATAAAAGAACTTTAAAGACGTCTGGTGTGACCGAACCCCAAACCCATCATATTACTCTGACTTAGGCATAACTTATCACCTAATAACATTACACAGCTCATTCGTGGTTCTTAAATCTAGTAAAAAAAACACCAAATGGTGGCCAGCTCAATATTAATGTGGCCATGGAGAGTTCAACAAGCATGTGATGTTTCAGTATCCATATATATATTTGGCTTCATCATATGTCTACCTGTCCTTCTCGTAAAATCGAAGAGTTAAAACAGACATTCGGTTTAGAAGCGAAATCGCATGTAATTCAGAGGCGGATTTCCAAGAACAATTCCGAGTGTTTCGCTTTCCAGAAGCCTAACATCACAAATGGAAACCTTTATTAAAATTCCATTTCTACACTGAAGAGTTTCCCGGTTTAGGTCTCATGCCAGCGCTGCGGTTGAAGCACTGGCAGGGTCTGAGGAGACAGCAAGAATCCACATTTTTAATAGCACTCAATCACTTGGTCGGCGCCACAGCCAATCAGAGACCGCCTGTGATGATGTGATGCAGGCAGCAGATAATGATTCAGATCATTGTAGGTGGAATAAAGAATTAGGCTTGATTAAAAATGGCAGGACTTGAATGTAACGTTACAAGAAAAACTTACCTGTACCGTTTCCAATGGGCTGCAAAGGGGTGTCTGGTACCATGCTGTCAAAATCGTCTTTTAGATCATCTGGAAGATGAGAAAGACAAGGTAAGATAATATACAAATCATGTTCTTAATCACTTGCAATATGCTTATCTTGTGTCATAGCATAGCTAGGTAGAGAAAACAAAAAGTCACGGTAGCCCAATGGGTACAACTTAATGTCTCAATGGTTGAGTTTGAATCCACAACCCTAACCATAGTTAAATGATTAATGAAGGTCAATAAATAAGTTAAAATAATACATTAAAAAAATACATTTCAATCCACCTGTGCAAGTGGTAAGACACTACATGACGACACCTTGGCAATCTCTTTAATGCATGCTGCTGCAGGACAAAAGAGCACACCTTATGTAGGACGGCCATAAATAAAGCAATCACACGCATAAACTAGCCCATAAACAAAACACAACTTGAGATATTTTTCTTAGCGGCTGTAAAGTCAAGAGCACATTGTCATTTCAGAGTCCTGAATATAATTAACTTAGTCCTTCCTGGGTCCTTCTGTTGCAGATTTAGATTAAACTAAGATATTTCTGGGAAGACGGAGGTTGTAATAAATATTGCTGTGGCCTTTCCTGTGACTGCCGGTCACAATCTGAGCATAAAGAACCCCGAAAAGTTTTCTGCATTTATTATTCATAAAAAAGTAGTTACATTATTACTTGTAGTAGTATTAAATAAACAAACTGTGTACATAAGAAGTACCTAAACTAATATATATGGTAGGTTCTATCTTTTTTGTTAAACAACACATTGATTGACAGGCATGTTTAAAATATATATATTTAATGTTGTAAGTATTTCTTTAAAACAGAACAGAATTTGGCTTGATTTTTCTTCTTCATCTTTTTTTTTTATTATTTTCTCACACATGTACTAGTTATTAGGAGACCCTGTACATGAACAGAGAGTCTGTTCCTGCCACAAGCAGATAAACACAGCAAACTAAATAGGAGAAAAAAAACCCAATCTCTACTGAAGCGATGCACAAAAGAGAGAGGCGCTCAGCTATTTTATTTTGATTTACACAAAAAAACTCTTTATTTATACGAATGTAGCTCATTATTCCAGACTTCTATTCCTATACTGTTCTCTTTAGAATTCTTACAGGATCTATAAGGACAGTGCTGCTACAGAGTAATAAAAGTAAATATGGAACTTATTTACCATCAAGTTTATAATGGTTATAACTTCTGTCCACTGTACTTTGGAACATCTACGTCTTGGTACTGGACATCTACGTAGCTGCAGTAACTAATATTTTATAAGTAGCTCTGGTACACAATCAAGAGTCTAAATCATCCCAAGTGTGCATGCAGGTTTAGAAGTAGGATCCAGCACAGGTCAAAAGTTTCTACAGACTAAGCTCCTGAACTTAATCATGTGTAGGCACTAGCAGCCTACTTGGTAAAGTACTAGTAATCAGACGATTGTTGGTTAAAACTGATCGGCTCTTGACACTCTTGCGTGGTTGGTAAGTTGCTTTGGAAAAGGTGTATGCTGAAAATACAAATATAAATGGTGAATGGTTTTATGCACAGTTACATTGATGATAAACAGCTACCAACCTTCCCCAAAATCTTAAGACATTATTTATTTTAAGCGCCCATGTACTTTCAGTTAGCATTCTTTTTGTTCTTGTTATTTCTATACTAGCAAAAAGACTAAAGATCTGCTATTTAAAAAAAGAAGAAGAAGAGAGTGGATCTGTAACCAAGCAGGAGGGAAACTGGGTCTAACTTGTACCCCCGCTGTACATACAGAACGAGGTTTTAAGGTTTATCTGGGCAGAAAGGTTTATAGTCGTCAGCATGTGAGAGAGACCCGTGTGTCTGGCTCCTGTGTCTGGGTGGGATAAATCACAGATACATCGGGTCACTAGAGACGAGGAATGAGAAAGAATGAGGGGCGAGAGGCCTGAGTTTGGCTTCTCGATGTGACCCCGGAGGTGTCGGCCACCATTTCTCACCCCAGTCGCCAAACACTCCCTACCTAACAGCACACGAAGTGTTTCTTTTCAAAACATTCCCTTTCTTTACGGCCGGTTAGTGCTGGAACCCTGCTTTGTGAAAATACAATGTTCCGATGCTCTTTTGTTACTACCCACCCACCCCCAAAATGGCCCGAAATCTCTTTCTAATGGTTTCTATTAAACATTTTTGAAAGGGTGTAATAGCTTGGATTGTTTCAAAGAACCAAATCTCCACAGATCTGTCATTACAGATGTAATTATCACAGACGTCTATTTAATCATCACATCAGTCATGTAAAAACCTATTGCCTCTGTTTGCCTTTGTTCGTCTGCTTTTTCTTGCAATATAAAGCTTCCTTGACTGTAAAAACTAGAGGATTTTATGTATTAGGATTCATGTTTCACTACTATAAATAAGATTTTGTCTTTCCAGACACTAGCAAAATACCCTTATTTAAAGTATTCACCCTAATCTAGTGGTATCCAGTCACTTACCCTCTACTATTGACTGAGGATCATCACAAGTGACCCAAACCCCTCTTACATGTATGCAGCACTGACTGCATCTTTTTATTTGCATGAGGTAGGTTTATGTGGATCGGTTTTGTGTATGGAGAGCCACACCCTAATCAATATTATATCCCATGGCTTCCCATTATATCCCAATCAAACAGCAGATGCCAGAGAAGGAATCTCTGTCTTTCTCCCACCCTGTATGAACAATAACTGATAGTTGTTCGTGTTGGCACTCAGCCTTAAGGGTGATGAGCTGAGATTCAAAGCGGCTAGTTTTATAGCTGTAAAATGATTTGGTCAAACTAGCCTCGATTTATATGGCTATGCCATTGCTTACCAGCACTTTATGCTGAACTGGATCTCTATGCTAGACAGGACTGCATTATATAATAGCGCATGACTAGGTAAACTAACACATACATATGACGCAATCCTGAAAAGTAGATCTTTTTAAATACTATTATTTGTTCCAATTTCAGTATGGTCTTACAAAGGACATAAACGTCCCTTGGGAGTGTATATAACCTTATTTAATCATTGATGCTCATTAATTAATAAACACTCAGAGTTCTGAATAAAAAACAAATACACGTAACAAATTAATTTATTCCTATCAAAAACCACGTCCGAAAGAGAGCCAGGATTACTGCCGGTGATTTATTTGAAACTGAACTGTCCATGATATGATGTTTGGCTTTTTCAGCAAAAGTGTGTGAAATGCATTGTGGGATAAAAAAACATCAAGGACGCAAGTAGAGCTTGATTAAGTTAGCGCGGAGGCAACGTTAAGAGAGAGGGAGAGAGTCCTTATCTGAAAATATGCACCGAGGTATGAGTGCAGACACTACGGCACCGAACGATTCCAAAAAAATAGAGAGAGAAAGTGGGCGCGATTTCAAGAGGGAGGAAGGGATTGCCTTTTTCACCCAGAGCTAATGAACTTCTCCCCTGCCTTTTAGATATGTCGTTCAGGTTTTATCGAGACACACTCAAACACCCCTGTTCCCACACACAAACACACACACACACACTATCTGAAAGTTGCAACACAGCTGAATCACAGACTCTCCGGCTCCGAGAGCTTTTATCAAATTAACCAATCCTCTCTCAAACAGCCACTTGTTTATCTTTGCTGATTTACAACCTTGAAAAAAAATTACAGTAAGTCTGGCCAAACTAAAGAAGGTGGAATATTGTAGGGAATATCACAATTAATGATTGTGTATCATCTCCTGCAGGGAATTTTGAGTTAATAACGATAATATTACCATGCAAGACGAGCCCCTCTCTCTAAATGGCAGTATTATTTTGAGCGTATTAAATTTTCAGACTCCCGAAATGCTCCCTCTCCGCCCGCCCGGTGCACAGCTAGTTCATTAGTAGAAATGAATAGCCAAGCCCGGCTCATTTAAATGGGGCTGTCTTATGCCGGCTCTCGCCACACTCCGTTTTTGTCACATGCTTCCAAGAATCATTGACTCTTATTATACATGTAAATGGCTATCATAAAAATAAAAATTTCATTTAAGATTGTTAACGACTTTTGCAGCAGCCTGACTTCCTTTAATGATTACCCTCTCCCCCTAATTAAAAGTATTTATCTCTCAAGCATCCGTGACTGCCGCTCACTCGCCAATGACGCTCATAGGAAAAATGTACAAAGTTTGCCGGGTCTCCGTCGCCCTAATGTTAGGCTAATTACAAATGAGGGTGTCAGTAAACCCCAGAGAAGATCGCACACTCACTGATTCTGATCATACGTTTGGAAGGAAGCTCTCAGTGCTAATTAAGAAGAGCTTAGACTTCAGGTCTGAATGTCAACCATTGCTGTCATTCGTTTTTTTTATAAAAGAATAGCCACTATTAAATAATTTTATAATCTATTCTGCACCATGACCGAGTATAACCAGTTAGCCGGCCAATATTATTACATTTGTAATAGCAATAACTAGAACTTACACAAGCATACAATTCCATGACTGTCTCTATTAGAGTATACAATTCACTATAAATATTTATTTGGTAAATATTTGGTCTGTAGTGGACATTTGTGCCCCTAATAGTTTGTATATTTTCTCTCGTGTAAAAGCTGTAATCAGGAATAACATTATGAACACTTTCTGACACTTTTCTATCAGAACCAGCCTTAAATTCTTAACTTGTCTTCTGGACCAGTCTTCCTTCCCTCTTTGCCTGCATCTGTGAGCCTTGGCTGACCATGATCGTGTCAGCGGTTTACTACTGCTTTTTTCTTAGACAACTGCTACACCAGGAACACCCCACAAGAACTGCAGGTTTGGACGTGTTCTTGCCAAGTCGCCTGGCCATCACAGTTGTCAAACCCACTCAAACCGAAAGTTTCCCGACCATACAATCTTGACTCCTTGCATTAATGTTCACTCAGTAGTCGTAATCTTATGCCTGGTCCACTTTTTTATTCGAATCCCAGCTAATCTGATAGACATTTCTTGGAAACATTGCCAATACTAGTACTAAGTAACATCAAATGTCAATATAAGATCTTGCTTACCGGTACCATTTACAGATCCTCTTAGCAGATCATTGTCATTCCACACATGCTCCACACCACTGTCCCTCATCTCATCTTCCTCATCATCCACCTTTGTCATCAGGGCATGTCCCAGTCTTGGAGAAAGAGGCAAACCAGGATCATGATTGGCCAAGCTGGCAGGACTCGACACTCCATTGAGCATGCCATCCTCCTCTGATGCCATCATCTTATCTTCTTCTTCCGTCTCAGAACCGGTCTCCACTACATTTTCATAGTTCAGTACTGAAATACGCGCACACACACACACACACACACACACACACACACACACACACACACACACACACACACACACACACACAC